>BLKM01000866.1:37707-82707 GCA_013340265.1 Coptotermes formosanus | reverse complement strand
TATTATTTTTCCCCCATGGCGCAACAGCCCCCAGTGGGGCAGGGCCTCCTCAGTACCGAGCCTTCGCCATCACACTGAGACACACCACACTCGGTAGGGCTCCTCTGGACGAGGGATCAGCCCGACGCAGAGACCTCTACCTGACAACCCACAACACTCACAAGAGACAGACATCCATGGCCCCGGCGGGATTCCAACCCGCAGTCCCAGCACACGAGCGGCCGCAGACTTACTCTCTCGATCGCGCGGCCACTGGGAATGGCCGCCAAATGTTGTTGTGGCGAAGAAATGGAGGCGACTACGAAGGGCAAGGGAAGAGCACAAATGCAGGGAGGGTAGGGTAATTTGAGCCCAAGGAAAGAGAACACTTGGAGTAACTAAGCAGAAATGGGAGGGTAACGTTACAATGGAACCTGAAGAAATAGGGTGGGAGTGTGTGGAGTGGATTGATCTGGCTCAAGATATGGACAGATGGCATCTGTAGCAAGCACGGGAAACAGATTGGGGGAATTCCCTGACTGGCTGAGGAACTATTAAATTCCCCATTTAGTTAGTTAGTTCAGTTTCTGTGTGTGGCGCCACAGTGCGTCTCGCACATGCAGGCAGTAAGGCCGGTCCACACTGAACTGGCAAAACAAAACAGAAATAATCTGAAACTGCTGTCCTCACACATCCAACAAAACGCAGACATCTGCTGGATGTCCGCATTCAGTGAACAGCTGCAGTTCCATGAACACATCGTGTGGCGCTGCAAGGGAAATGGAGAAGAGGGGAATATGTGCACGCCTGCGGCTGGCTTTATGCATCTCGCATCGCACATATCAAAAGAAATAAACAAGTGGCGTTTTTGGCTGAAGCCAACATTGAGTAAAGGAAAAGCATATGGCGACGATGAACCGCTAACAGATTTGCGGAATGATGATACTGGATAAGTGGAGAACTGCGATCGAGTGTCAAGCGAAGGTTTCGAGAATTTCAAATGCCTTTTGGGTCCGGCAGGTTTATTTCTGTCAAGCAGAAAACTCGTCAGGGAATAACGCAATGTTAGGTTAATACCCGCACAGCACAACTCAGTTCCGATGTGTTTGTTTACATATTGCCTATAACAATGCACACATGTTTCGGCCTTAGTTGGCCATCTTCAGCTTTGGACACAGTAAATTTTTGATACAAGGTGAAAATTATAAGATTTACTGTGTCCACGCCTGAAGATGGCCAACTAAGGCCGAAACATGTTGTGTGCATTTTTACAGCTCATATGCAAACAAACATATCGGGACCGCGTGGTGCTGTGCGGACATCAACCTAACATTCAGTGTTATCACATGCACAGCGGGCTGGCTCACATTAAAACTGTCATCAGGGAATGGCCAAACCACTTGGTGTGCAATTGCTTCTCCGCTACAGATTTATTTATTCTTTTTTTTTTCTGTAAACGCGTCTCTGCGGAGATACTGTGAATTAATATTTCTAAGTTTCCTGTCTGCTTCATCCGGCATAGTGTTCAACGTACTTGATATTTCTTTCAATGCATCCATTTTTTAAACTGTTCTTACAGTCCACACACGAAGGGTCCTTCAGCAGCGAACGTTCTGTGTATAATTCTATCACTCCGCACGTCTCTTCTGTGCCGCTCTTCCCTATCGACATGCTGGAAGCCGTGTCACTAGCGCAGAGCTGCACAGTGTCCAAACACGCGATGGCACAACTGCGAAAGTTCAGCCGTGCCTGTTTTGTCTTTGTGCCGTCCGCACTGCGCTTACACCGGTCTCCAGTCCGTGAAACTGGAAACAGCAGAAACCTTTTGATCTTTACCGACTGGCGACGGGACCCGGGAGAGTTGCAGAAACACCAACACTGGCCAAGGCCAAACTGCAGAGTCGCAAAAATGTTTCGCAAATATTGCAGAATTGTTGCAGATTTGTCGCAAGACACCGAGTTTCTGTTTTGTTTCGGTTTTGTCAGTTTAGTGTGGACGCGACCTTAGGCACCGCGCACAATAAAGTTCAGCGTGCAGGCTGTGCCAGGCCTTGTGAGTTCATCGGCACACAGCGACACAGATTCCGTGCTTGTAGCGGCCGCGCTGGAGGCGGCCACGTCGTGCTCGAGGCGGACACAGTTTTGTGACACGGAAGATGATACGTTTACGTGGCTGACGGACATGTCTTTTTCAACACTTCCCTCCGCGCGGCGTACTAGTACTCCGCGGCCTCACACGCCACCTGTCCGGTCGGAGTACTAGTGCTTCCAGGTTTTCGTAAATTCGTTAAAAAAACTATTTGAGACACTGGCTTCCCGTTTATACTGCTAGACTCCTCCATGACTGTACTTCCAGTGGCTATGTGCCGCTACCCGCAACACTCCTTAATGCGCACGCTGGACTCTGGCGACAGAACGCTTGCGCAACAAACTGTTTTGACGTTTGGCTGAAAGCGGGCCTTTGTTTTATCGCAGCTGAAACGCGAGATCAGACGCAATGAATCATGCGCCCTTCCCAGCATGTACTTCGGAAAAGTATCAATGAGCTCTGATTGTGGTTATTTGATGTTCAGCGCGCCTCAAGCAAAATGGAAAATCCTGGACCGAGTTCTATTTCAGAAAATTCTTCACAAAAAAAGTTTATCGGAACTGATAAAATAAGTGAAATTGTGAATGATTCGGACGCAGACGGTGGTAGTTTTAGTGGGCTTTCTGACAGCGAAACGTACGAAGCAAATTCACCCTTTAGCAGCAGCAACATCGAAGAGGCAGAGGAAGAAATTGTGCAGCCCGAGACAGACAGACGCAGGAAGAGAACACGCACGGCCATTCCTAAACGCGCAAATACATATTTGGAGTTAGGATGGATAGGAAAAATTCACAAGAATCAGAAACCTGCGTTTTCCGGAGTACCAGGGGTTAATAAAAATTACCAAACAACTCAAGACAGCTCTCCCTTGGACATATTTGAAATATTCTTCAGCACAGACTTGTTCAAACGTACACGGAATGAAACGAACCGGTATGCAGCGCAGCAAATGAAGAAAAAGAAGCAAGAGGGCCCTTTGAAATCCAAATCGGTATTTGCACAGTGGAATCAAGTGACATTACAAGAAATAAACACATTCTTTTCGATAGGCATACACATGAGCGTGTCACGCAAGTCTTCTCTGCGGGATTGCCGGAGTTTGCGTCCCACCTTTCAGACCCCACATGCAGCGTCGGTTGGAACGTCTCGTGACAGATTCCTCGCGGTACTGACAGTGTTACATCTGAACAGCAGTGATGCACAGGCAGCTAGAGGGGAGTCACACTATGGCCCCTTATTCAAAATTCGGCCAGTTATTGACACACTAATTACCAAATTCCAGGACGTCTACTCACCAGAAGAAGAAGTGACTGTTGACAAGGCAATATGCCCGTTTCGAGGCCGCATATTCTTTCGTGTTTGTATCAAAGGAAAGCCCCACAAGTATGGAACGAAAATGTTCGAACCTTGTGAGGCCAAAAGCGGCCACGTATGCATCCTGGAAGTATACACCGGGGTACATCCCACCAACTCAGAACACAACACTGCGTTCAGTGTTATTGACAGACTGTGACACAGTAACAGGGAAGGGCCACAGTGTGTACATGAACAGATGGTTCTCCAGTTCAAAAATTTCGACCATTTATGGGCTTGTAAGACAAAGGCTGTAGGCACAGTGATGTCGAACAGAAAAGAAATGCCTAAACAGGCTTTTTCTGTAAAACTGAAAAAAGGTGAAAAAATATCACGCCAACGGGATCACCTGTTGGCCATCAAGTGGAAGGACACCCCTGATGTTTTTTCCTAACCAATGCCCATGGAGATGAAACTGTTGGGGCACCCGTCGTCAAGGGGGACACACAAAATAACACCACCCGCTGTGCTGGACTACAGTAAGTGTAAGGCTGGTGTGGACAGATCAGACCAGGTTCTGTCACACTATTCATTTGAAATAAAGACGATAAAATGGTGGAAGAATCTTTTCTTCCATTTGTTCGACCTAGCAATTGTCAGTGCACACATCTTGCACACAAAAATGAACAAGAAACAACTTCCGCTGGAAATTTTCTACGAAAAAGTTGCTGAAGGACGCTCGCTAGTGCCGGCGGCACAGAACCTCAAGTACAAGGTCAGACCAGCACTCCAGCAGGCAGACTCGTAGCGAGAGACCATTTTTTATGTAGGATTCCAGCGACACACGCTAAGCTGGAAGGAAAGTCTCAGTGCTCATGTCGCCTGTGTGCAGACAGAAGCAAGCGCCAAACCGGGAAAACAGTAAAAAATGCAGGATAACGGACTGTCGAAAATGTGATGTAGCACTTTGTACAGGGCAGTGTTTTGAAGTTTACCACACAAGACTGAATTACTGGGAGTGAAAGTCACGTTCATTTTCAGCGGTCGAGCTGCAAAAACCTCATCTCTGTGACATTTGTAAATTGAAGTCGCCTTCTAGTGACTTATAAAATTCGTGATTCCGACCTCAGAATTTCCGCCTGTGGTGTCGGACTCCAAATCCACATAAGTACGCCATTTTTATGCACGAGGTACAGCAAACCTTCTGCGATGGCGTTAAAAAATTTCGTATTATTACAACGAAAAATGCCGTACTTTTAAATTTTTTTCAATGCCTTTAAAATCACCGGGCACGGGGGATTTAAAAGTTTAAATGGCGGCCGGAGGCAAAGTGTTAGAAGGAAGAGGATACGAAAGAATACAAGGAATACCTGCAGACCTGAGTACTTGTCTGGAGAGCAGAATGCACGGCAAAATCACATCGTAAAGGAATAGAGTGTGTCCTTTGAAAGGCTGGAACAGTTCAGCTATTTGGGAACAGCCGTAACGGATTGAAACTCCATTCATGAAGTAATTAAAAGCAGACTGCAGTCGGGGAATGCTTGCTGTCATTCAGTTCAGAATCTTTTGTCTTTCAGGTTGCTGCCCAAAAATACAAGGTTTAGGGTATACAGAACTGTAGTTTCACCTGTTGTTTTGTGTGGGTGTGAAACTTGGTCTCTCACACTGAGGGAGGGACAGAGACTGAGGATGTTCGAGAATAGGGTGCTGAGGAGGATATTTGGGCCTAAGAGGGACGAGGCGACAGGGCAGTGGAGAAGACTACATAACGAGGAACTTAAGGACCTGTACGCATCACCGGATATTATTCGGGTCATCAAATCGAGGAGAATGAGGTAGGCGGGGCATTTAGCACGTATGGGGAGAGGAGAGGTTCACATAGGGTTTTGGTGGGGAGACCTGAGGGAAGGAGACCACTTGGGAGACCCAGGCGTAGATGGGAGGATAATATATTTATGTCAATGTCAGTTGCAATGGAACGAATTCTGACGGCGGCGTCACAAAAACACTGCATTTTGTGATAAACTAAAAGCAAATACGTTAAATTTAGGCTGCGTGCCGCTGAAATCACGGAAGGAGAACTGAATTTTGTTTTTGTGGCTGACGATGCATTTACGTCACACAAAATTTACCGAAGCCATTTTCTGGTGACGTAACTCATGAGTAAAGAATTTTTAAGTATTGTCTCAGTAGAGCGAGTCACATTGTGCGAAATGCTTTTTGCAGTGTGGTTAATCGATTTGTAGTTTTTCACATCGAAATTAACATGAGACCAGAAAAGACTGGGTACACAGTTCTCGCCGCATGTGTTCTGCAGGACTTCTTAAGACAGCGCGCTAAATCATCTTACAATCCCACAGTTCTGTCAGAATGGAGGGTTTAGACACTGGGAAATGATTTCCGGAGACAGGCGACAGCTAAAAACATCAGACGGCCTGCAGCGACACGGTGCTAGAAACGCGTGTCAGGAAGCGAAACGTGTGGCTTGCCGTACGGGAATTATTTTATGAACGAAGGGCAAGTTTCTTGACAACATAAATTTTTGTTATTAGCTATTAGCAGCTAGCAAAAATCAGCAATTAACTATCGCATTAGGAAATGTATTCAACAAATTTACCAATAATCCTGTACATAAATAAGGTGCAGTTTGTAAATAAATGTTGGATAAAAATGCAACTACTGTGTTTTTACCTCAATTTCTGCCTCAGCTTGCCCATCGGAGCCTTCTATACCTGTGTCATTGAAATTCCTTACTAGGGTTGCTCTGTAGCATCCAGGGTCCCGTGGTGGCCCACTGACCACGGACTGCACTTCCCAGACAGCTGGAATGCAACGGATTCCTGCACGTCTGTTCAGTTTAAGAAAAAAAGGGGAACACTTCTGTACCCCTGTTTGGTTTTTGTAACCGAAAGCGAGCCAGGAGAGGGGTGAATGATATGTAGCAGGCGTGCATATATGGACTTACCGTCTGCTAACTAACGGGATTTGTTTGGCACCAACGAGTCAGACCACAAGACTCTCGAAATTACACAGTTCCTGCGCTCGCCTTCGGCTCACTCCATCATTTCAGTGTATATTTACTGAGAATAGTAAAGTGTTCCTACTCTTAACAAGGAGGCTGTTGTGAGAATTATTTCGACAAGCCCGCTCTCCCACGTAGTTACCGAACTCGGGGACAGAACCCGGGCTCCCCGGGTCCGGGTCACTACAGCTCTCTGTCTGCAGTAAACAATAGCACCATAATGTAGGTGAGTAGGCGTCATCTGCAGACGCACCACGTCTTTTTCATTCCGTAACTTTCTCAGTTCCTTGCGGAAGGCACTTCGTAAATTATTAACCTTGGACCGAATCGAATTGTTTGTAGCTGACGAATTGCGCTGTTTGCTTTTTCCTCACATCCTTGTTTGAATAAGACGTGTCCTTCACCTCCCACGGACAGACGTGCCCTTTATACACATCAATAAGACGTGTCCTTCACCTCCCACGGACAGACGTGCCCTTTATACACATCAATAAGACGTGTCCTTCACCTCCCACGGACAGATGTGCCCTTTATACACAACAATAAATCCCGAAATGAATTCCGGACTGCTGCACTTGGAACAGGAAAAGACTTACGGTGTGCAGTGACTGAGTGTGTGTGTGTGTGTGTGTGTGTGTGTGTGTGTGTGTGTGTGTGTGAGTGAGTGAGTGAGTCATCATAGATAAAGAACAGAAAAATGTGTTAGAGCCAGACGGTGTGACGAAGGCTTACAGCCTGCAGTTATTATATATAAATATTAAATAATAAAAATGTCACATGACTGACTGACTGGCTGGCTGGCTAAGGCTTCTTGTCTGCATAATATTGTCAAGATATCGACTAGTCCGGGGTGTGGAGAAGAGGCCGAGGGGAAGTCTGCAGACAGTGCGCTTGTGTACCTTCAATATTCTTATCTCATTCATGTGCCATATAAAAATGATCACTGTACTGTCCGCCTGAAGCACGGCGGCCTCGAGCACGACACTGCAAAACGTATAGCTACATTCGGGGATTTACCATTCTGCAGACTGCGATGGCGTCAGCTGTAAGCCGGCAGCCCGCACCTGTATGTTGTTCACCGTTTACGCCAGTCCGTGTACCAACTTTCCTGCAGCACAGCTTATTAATGTATATTGTTCACCGTTTACGCCAGTCCGTGTACCAACTTTCCTGTAGCACAGCTTACTAACGTATCCGGTATGTGTTTATATCGCACAGCAGTCAGCCTGTGAAGCTGCCCACCCCAAACACTTTACTCCTGCATCCTGCGCCATGTCGCAGTTTACTGTGGAATTTAAAGGTGTGGCACACAAATCAGCAGTTACGTGTTCAGTTTCAGAGCACGTCGGTAGTTCGAAAAGTTCTCGGAATTCAGTTTACTGGGGTAACCGCGCTTCGTTTTCAAGCGAAGAGCGGGACATCGCAGGGATAGGCTGTGCGTTGTCTGTGGAGCAAGTTGGAACGGGCTGACAGGTGTCAGTAGGCGGCGGTGGCGTGAGGTGGAAGTGTGTCGCCACTGTGTGTCGCCACTGTACATCGCGATGCCTCAGGTTGAAGGGCAGACGGTTCGGTATCAGACAGGCCCAAGGCTGACTGTAAGGGCAGGAGGCGTTTTGTTGGCAAATTGTGCGCGGTGCAACACGCGTTTGTGCCTGTAGGGCAAACAGTGAATTAAATTTTTGTACCGAGTTTCTGAAGAAATCGAGGGATGCCACTCTGCGAAAAAGCCAAAAAAGTCGGCTCACGCACCATGCAATGCGCCTTGCCTCACATCCCGTGCAAAGCGGCAGTTTTTGGTGACCAACCAAAATTTGGCCATCGCAAACCGGCCGTATTCTGCAGATCTGGCTTCGTGTAGATAAGAATAATTCCGTACTATACCAAATCTAGTAAACGTAAACATTGACTAAGTAACTAACTAACTAACTAACTCCATGGAGCAGAGGCCTTCTTGAGAAGCTAACAGGTCCTCAGCTAGTCAAGAAATTCCCCGCATTGTATAGAACCCGAAGGTTCATCACCGCATTCACAACAGCCCGCCACCCGTCCCTATGCTGAGAGAGATCAATCCAGTCCATACCACCCAATAACAATTCTTTAAAATCCATTCTAATATTATCCGCCCATCTACGCCTAGGATATCCAAGTGGTTTCTTTCCCTCAGACCTGCCCACCAAAACCCTGTATGCACACTTCCCCTCTCATCCGTGCTACAGGTCCAGCTCATAACGGCTGTAACCCTTATGGACGTGCTGCCATCTCTGTACCGGCATTTGAACTGCAATCATATCGATATTACTGAGGCAACAAGCCCTTGTAGTAACATTACTGTAAGTAACTGCTGTGTTCTTTTACCAGTTATCGCGTTGGTTGTGTTGTCAGTTGTTTGGTCACGTGACAAGAAATTTAGTGACACAGTGAGTGTTCTGTTGTTTAGGTAACTGGTCACTTCACGTTGGTAGATTGCTACCTTACTTAACTGCTTGCTTATCAAGACGTCTGATGTATTAGCTACTGACGTGAAAATTAAATTACTGTAGAGGTCTAGGTCTTCCGGTACGTGACGCCGTGTTGGTTGCCGTCGTTTCGAAAGACTTTCGCACCTTCGTCTTCAACAGCCGATCAGTCTAAGAGAATGGACTCGGGCTGCTTCAGCCTTGAAGATGGAGGCACCGCGGTCCTTCGAAAGGTCACAGGCCATGCGCCCAAGAACACGGCGTCACATGCCAGACCATCTGTATCCTCAGTATCCCAGCTGTGATAACCTGAAATGGCGAAGTTACTGCAGTCCATGTGATCACGTGACGACAGTGGGTGCGCTGTCCGAACACCAAACGGCAAGCTGAACCCGCGCAGCCGGACTGCTGTGTTCCTGTAAGAACTGCTGAACCGCTCGTTTGTGAGGGGAAAAGTGAAACACAGCGCACGAAACACGAACTGACACTTCGTCTGAGTTCTTTTGTAACCCAAGCCTTAGTACTGTCCGGTTTTCTACGTGTGGAATCACATAGAACTGTGAGAAAGAATTCGGGAAAGTGGGAATGAATTGTTTTGCTCATTAGGGAAGGGTCACACACACACACACACACACACACACACACACACACACACACACACATACCGATTATAATAATAGTCGATAATAGACAAAAATTCCTTTAGCCGTCACTGTACTATTTCATTCAAATATTTTTCAGCCCCACGGCGCAACAGCCCCCAGTGGGCCAGGGCCTCCACGTCATAGAGGCTTCACGATCACACTCAGACACACCACATTCGGTAGGACTCCTCTGGACAAGTGATCAGCCCGACGCAGACACCTCTACCTGACAACACACAACCCTTACGAGAGACATCCATGACTCCGCCTGGATTCGAATCCGCAATTCCAGGAAGCCAGCGGCCGCAGACCCACGCCTTAGAGCGTGCGGCCACTGGGATCGGCCCAGCGCGTTGTACAAAGCAGCATTCATTTTCGTAAGCACGAGGGCCAGTCACCGGACATCCTGACATTAAACTGATTTAAACTAGAATCAACAGCAATACGTTCGCTGCACGCTACGGCGGGAATTCAAATACTGTACCCTTCTTCCTCCTGACAAAACACTCAGAGGAAGGATGTGGCAGGGGGCACGGGCGCGGTCAGGTGATAACAAACACTCATATCGCAAGACAACAGAACAGAGAAAGACCTGACTAAAACCAGAGACGCCGATACTGTGCGTCCCTTTATAACGCCCGCACGAACATCGCGTTTTGTTACACATTTCTTACGAACTAATATCAGTGTCGCCACAAAACAACAGCCACTTTAGGCAGATTCAGGTCTTATGGAGGTTGTGATGCTGTGTCTTTGGCTGTTTAGTTCCCGACGTTTCGCAGGTACCATGCTCCTACGGAGCGTTCGGAACTACGCGGCGTCACCTGCCAGAACGCTTGGATGGCCAGGATCACTGCTGTTACAAATTCTGACAGGTCTGTAGCACAGCAACGTACAGCGCTGCGGTAGAAATGAAATCTGTGTAACCTGTTCCTTGTATCTGCAGATTGTGTGGTGAATAGTTGGGTTTAAGGAACGTCCATAAAAATGTCTGACTGCAGCAAAGCTCAAACGGGAAACAGACCGCTGAGCAACTGCCGATTTGTACTGCGGTTAGCAACTGGATAGCCACATGACTAACACACTGCATGGAGCGCAACACACCTTAGAAGCTGACAGGCGCTCAGCGAGTCAATAAATGGCACACATATTGTGGCCGAAGACGTGAGTTGCCGTGTTCAGACGATCTCGCCATTTGTCGCATTCTTGAGTCCAGTGAATCCTATCCACGCCATCTTAATTTAATTAAGATCCATTTCAATATTATCCCCCCTCTACATATAGATCTCCCAAGCGGTTCTTTTCCTTCACGATTTCATATCGAAGTCCCGTATGCATTCACCGTCTGTCGCCAGCGTGTGACCTGCTGTACCAAGCAGTCGTGTTAACGTGACTGGCACTTCAGAACACAGCGGTGTTGGCTTTATGTACCGCCAGGTTTAACACTCAGCAATCCTACGTTCTGCCCACACAGTGCGTTTATGTGTTTTGTGTGGATCTCAGAACAAACAGCGATTATTTCCCTATACAGCATTAACTGACTGGTTTTTATAACCGAGACGGAGTGTGTTTACTGCACGGTACGGACTGGATATTTCTATACAACTAAGTTAACTTTAGCCTTGAAGCATTAAGCCAAGCAGTAACGACAGTACCGATAAAGAAACCGGAGTGGATAAGTGAATTAGTCAATCACACACAGATTGCTTCGAGATCTGTCAGCTTCAAGAGGGTAGAACAAAACTCTGAAGCGACACACGCGGTTCTGACAGCAGCCGGTATGAAGAATGCCGTCTTACAGGGTGTGACACCGTGCAGACTGGCAGACAGGCACTCTGGTACCCTGAACGCGAGGGCCTGTCGTCACACTGCAGCTGACACAGACCCCTGCAGCGGACCAAAACCACCCGCTGAACAACAGGCATTTTGTCGGCTGATTGATTGTGCTTCAGATCACCAACATGGCGGCGATGTGACCTTTAAATGCTCCTGCGATGTACCGTGAGATGGCGGACAGCGGACAGCGTTAGTGGCACCATAGCGAGCACTGACTGGGGGGCAGATTGTGACTTGTGATGGGTTGTATCATTAGAAAGTGCTGGCACGTGAGTTCCAACTGCGCGGGTCGCATTAACTTTGGAGATAATGAAGACAGTTTGAGGGAGACGTTGTTACTGTCCGTGATGTCACGCTTGCGCTGCGACGTAGACGAGATCTTCGATCTTCTGAGATATTAGAATAGAATAGAATAGAATGGCGTAGTGTAGAATAGAATAGAATAGAATAGAATAGAATAGAATAGAGTAGTGTAGAATAGAGTAGTGTAGAATAGAATAGAATAGAATAGAATAGAATAGAATAGAATAGAATAGAATAGAATAGAATAGAATAGTGTAGAATAGAATAGAGTAGAATAGAATAGAATAGAATAGAATAGAGTAGTGTAGGATTGAGTAGAATAGAATAGAATAAAATAGAATAGAATGGAGTAGTGTAGAATAGAATAGAATAGAATAGAATAGGAGTAGTATAGAATAGAATAGAATAGAATAGAATAGAATAGAATAGAATAGAATAGAATAGAATAGAATAGAATAAGGGTCCGAAACCTTGTGGCCCCGATGCACGTAGGCCTTTCACAGGCCCTTTGTGCCCCCTAAGCTGAAGTCCAAGTCATGGGAGCCCTGTCCCAGCTCGCACCCAGACTTAAACGTCCATTTCCTGTCTGGGAAAGAGCCTCATCCAAGTCCTACAGCCTTACTAAAGGCCAGGACTGATCTTGGATGAGTTTTTCTAATCTACGTGTGAGATAAACACAAGGCCATCACAGGCAGACGCTTTGTTAGAGTGCTGTGGCTACACACAAGGCTACGAACCCTTAAGTTATACACAATAGAAGAACGTATCAAGTACAGTCTCCAGCCCAACAAACACACTGGCTGAGCCCTCCCTTGCTAAATGCCTTTAGGTTCCCCCTATGGGGCCCCTGTATAAAGAAATGCTCCATTCCCACAGTGAGTTAATGCTGTATAGGGAAATAATCGCTGTTTGTTCTGAGATCCACACAAAACACATAAATACACTGTGTGGGCAGAACGTGGAATTGTTGAATGTTAAACCTGGCGGTACATACAGTAACCACTGGGCTTTAGAGGGGTTAGTTAAAGATCCAGTCCGTACCGCGCAGTAAACACACTCCGTCTCGGTTATAAAAACCAGTCAGTTAATGCTGTATAGGGAAATAATAGCTGTTTGTTCTGAGATCCACACAAAACACATAAACACACTGTGTGGGCAGAACGTAGAATTGTTGAATGTTAAACTGGCGGTACGTACAGTAACCACTGGGCTTTAAACTGTCTGTGAGTGCAATATGACACTCAACAAGTAACAGTGAGTAACCATTACTACAGCAGCCAGCCATCCCAGTCTCCCCGCTGCACACAACACACAACTCCCTCACCTAAGCTGACACAAGCCAGTTACCTGCTGTGTCATTTTCCCCTTACGCAGGCTTCATCTGGCTGTAATGAAACTTTAACGTAACCTGTGCTCTGCAAGGCAAGCGGAGCGTTTGTACTCCGAAATACGTGACGTTACTGGGGACCGGGCTGTCGGGCGCACAGGTTCCTGCTGCGAACTGCGGGTTGCAGAAAGGGATAGGCTGTACATGCTGACGGCAACAGCGGCATAAGTACACAATCAGATGGTCCGGGTTCGGAGTTAGATATTGATTGAGGAGCACATGGACACGATTTGGGGAGGGGGGTTTAGGAACCCTGACATATTTAAACGCGCAATATGCACTTCCAAGGTGCATGAGATGGACAGGATATGTGGCACGCAGGGGAGAGATAAACACATAAGGAGTCTGGAGAGGAAAACGTGAAGAGATCAATTGGGAGACACAGAAGTAGATGCAATGATAATATTATAATACATCTTATGGAAATATGATGGGAGGGTGTTGATGGGAGTCATGTGGCTCAATGGGCAGTTTGCGGGCTGTTGTCAGCACGGTGATGAAACTCCATGTTCCGTGAAACGCTGAAAATTTGCAAACAGGATAAGAATCCATCCTCTTCTGCAGAAGGCCTCCCCCATTCAATTAGCTACAAGCTCTCACGCTTGACACTCCACGATAGCTCAGTCGGTATAGTGAATACGCTACTGGCTGATCGATCCGGGGTTTGGAATCCGGCAGCGGCGAGGTACTGCTGTCTTGCCCAAAACGTTTAGACCCGCGCTGTGGCCCACACAGGATACTGCTACGTGTGCAAGGGTATCGGGCGATGTTTGCCTCTGGGTAAGGGGGCTGGGGCGTGAAGCTGGCCACCCGCTCCCTATAGTGTCGGAGTTACGATTGAGTGGAGCTAAACAACAGCTTTGCCATACGCCTTCATGACGCGCACATGGACGACATTGCCTATGTAATGAAACGGACTTTTGTGATGTGCGTGTCACACGCACTGCAGTGTGTGTCATGCTGTGCTTGTTACGGTTGCTTCTTAATTGCTAACTAACTAACTGACTGACTGACTAACCGCATGCAGCAGACGCCTTCAGTTGCTAACCAACAAACTCCGCCCATCCCCCGGCAGCCGTAAGTTCATTACAGCGCTGTGAGACCTGCCACTTGCCACAATCCAGAGCCAGTTCAGACCAGCCCACAACATCAATATTCTATTCCTTTAACAAACATTTTATATTATCCTCCCATCTACGCCTAGGTCTTCTAACTGGTCTCTTTCTTTCAGTTCTCCTTACAAAATTCTGTGTACATACACATCCTCCCACATACGTGCTACATGCCCAGCGCATCACACGCTCCTTCTCTTGATCACGCAAATAAAATTTTGTGTGCGGTACAAATGATGAAGCTGCCAGTTCGGTACTTTTCTCCAGTATTCTGTTACCTCCTCCAGCTGAGACTCAAATACCTCCCTTAGCGCCCCGTTCTCTAACACCCTCAGGCTCCCGACGTCTCCCCGATGTGAGGGCCCAATAGTTACAAAACCGTCGTCTTCCCAGTTATTTCATCACGCAAACGGCCTCTTGAAGACATTCAGCGTGGATCTGTGTTTCACTGGATGCACGAAGCCAAACTGCTGACTCGGCTGTTGAAGAAATTCCCGCGTTTAAAGTACTAAGTCGCCACTCGCCACTCGCCCCAATACTTACACAGCAGACTGCAGCCCACACGGCCACAGCCCATTTCTTTATGATTCACTTTAATATTACCCCGACTCCGGACGCCATATTTAATCGTTTTTATCGCACAGCGGAACGTGGAATGTGTTAATTGTTACAAATGGTAACACACATACACACAGGGCACAGAATTGTGATGGATTGTGTGAGTGCAGAGTCTCACATACATTCACTCCCTCAACAGTACATTCATAGTCCAGCCGCTGTGGCCGTCTTTGAAGCCGACAGCAAACCCATGGCGGTACGTGCACAGTGCTGCCCCTGTTACGTGCTTGCCGCTTCACCCCGGCGCCAGCAACAATAGCGTGATCTTGCCAGTACTGTACGGCGTACTCGGCGATGACGTAACTCGTGCGTCACCGTCGGCGACCGTCACGTTGCAGTAGAGTGATGGCGAACTGTGCGGAACTGGGCAGCGCTAAGCGTTTGGTGGAACGACGGAGGTGTGTGTGTATACAGTCCGGGGGCCTGTCGGCAGAACATGGCGAACCGTGTTTACTTGTTACAAGCATGGGACCAACACACAAGCTGACGCTTTGTTGCTGACAAGGTCATTCAAAAGAACAAGGAAAGGGCAGCTGAAGGCTAAAAACTTTACAGCAACAGACGAAGTTATTAATTAATATTTTAGAGGGAACGAGAGAGTGCGCTAGGAGTGGCCTGGCTGCATCACACTCGCACGGAACCTTATATAACACGTTTCCTCGTAACCGAATGGTGGCTGTCTTGAAGTCGCAGCTATGTGATGCACTGCGACACTGTGTTCCAGTTTTCCTCAACTGTGTGCAGAGTGCAGATCGTCTGGTCAGTAACTGCTCTGTTACGTCAAATTCAACACTTATGGTCGGAAATGATGCCGCTTAACCATTTATGCAGTATTCGCGAGTTCACATTCGCTTATTCACGGTTAGAATTGAGGCAGCTGGGCAGCGCTGAAACACTTTGCGCTTAACGCACTGCACTTGTCTCCCTTGTTTGCATTCGAGCTTAACGCACTGCAGTTGGCTCCCCTGTTTGCATTCGAGCTTAACGCACTGCAGTTGGCTCCCCTGTTTGCATTCGAGCTTAACGCACTGCAGTTGGCTCCCCTGTTTGCATTCGAGCTTAACGCCAAGAACAAGAAATGCTTATCATTAAGCAACAACAGGCAGAAGTTTTGCAGTAGACTTCGTGGCCCGCCTTTGGGCAAGCGTTTTAGCTTGTCGAGTATGTGTCCTGAAATGTATAGTTTTATCGTTGCTGTTTTGATGAGCTCCTTTCGTTAGAACGGTATTTACATGTTTTTTTCAAGTTTGTCTTGTTATTCGTATAAGACAAAGTAATAAAGCTATACCCAAAAAAGTTCAGTATTTACGCTTGATTTCCACACAGCAACCTTATCTTTCTATTAATTGTGTCTGTACTTCGGTTACTTAAAATTAATTTACACATTTCTCCGTTATTTGATTAATGTGCACGTCAAAATCACATTCCATTCAATACGAAAACGCCGTCACATACTTTTACCATTTTAACCCATAAGCGTTAGGATATGTGGCGATCCTGTCCGTAAGGCACAACAACCTACCCTTCCTCTGCGTACCGGATGTGTGGCGATCCTGTCCGTAAGGCACAACAACCTACCCTTCCTGTGCGTACCGGATGTGTGGCGATCCTGTCCGTAAGGCACAACAACCTACCCTTCCTGTGCGTGCCGGATATTCGCGAATCCATTATTCACAGTATTATTTATGAGAGCAACCCCCGTCAGTAAGGCGACTTTACTGTAGGCCCGCCTCTCGGGAGTTACACCGTGTCAACTGGTACTTCGGTTATTTGAAACTTGTACAGCCCTGTCAATGGCGACAGAAATTGAAAGCGGTTTTCTGGCCAATGCTTCCCGATTTCCGAAAGAACATAGCTTTTTGGAAGGCTCCCAGGCTTTGCCCGTTTGTCCTTCTGGTAAGAGCAGCATGTACATTAATGTCAGTATGAAGTACTGGCGCAATGATACTGACATCGATAAAACCGAAGTACTTGGAGAGAGGCATGTCTCGCCTTTTTTCCCACCACAAAGTTCAAATAGACTAATCTGGGATCGAACCCGTGCCTCGGCGATGAGAGGCCTCAAGACGAAAGAGAGACAGAGAAGAAATTGAAGAGCAAAGGAGTAGCGATAGACACGGGGGGAGGGGGGAAGAGCATCATTTGTCAGAAGGTTCCGGCTTCGCCCCCTTGCCCTTCTGACAGTAGTAGTATTAAAATGTATGCAAAAGACGTTAGTTTAGTGCGAGTAGTGGCCTGAAATAAAGGCCGCGAAATTTTAAAATCTCAGCAGTTTTAAAGCGCCTAATTTGGAAATTAACCTTTTAAAGCCTAGCGGTAACTTTACGTACCACCAGGTTTAACATTAAAAAATTCTACGTGGTGCCCACATTGCGTTTATGTGTTTTGTACGGATCTCAGAACAAACAGCAACTTTTGCCTTATAAAACATTAAGAGACTGGTTTTTATAACCGAAGTGGAGAGTGTTTACAGCGCGGTACGCACTGAGTCCTTATATAAAACAGATACGCTTCGTCTTTAAAGGGTTAAAAAATTCTACGTGGTGCCCACATTGCGTTTATGTGTTTTTACGGATCTCAGAACAAACAGCAACTTTTGCCTTATAAAACATTAAGAGATTGGTTTTTATAACCGAAGTGGAGAGTGTTTACAGCGCGGTACGCACTGAGTCCTTATATAAAGCAGATTTCATTTCGTTTTTAAAGGGTTAATTTAATTATCTGTTCCTTTAGAGCATAAATTAGACAATGAGAAGCAGGCAGCAGCAACTTGGAACTTTGCAAACCGTCTGAACATTTGATGAAAGACAGGAAAATCAAGAAAATCTGTGTCGTGTGGCCAGTCGCAGGACCTGCCTGATGCATACCGATTTCTAGCCAGCAGTCCGGTAAACAAAAGATGCAAGTCCCCTGCAGTGTGTCCCTAACGAGTGCCGCTGTTTTACGGATAATCTGACTCACACGTTGCATACAATTTTACAATGACAGTTTCACGATAAAGCAAAAGTATGTTTACTGCAGTCACATAATAGCAGTACAATTTTGTTTCAGTCCGTTTTCCGAGTCTAGGTCCGTTGCCTTAGCCGTGGTCAGCACACGATTCGGACCCTCGACCTGGTCCAGCCTAGGTATAAGATTGATGCTGCCTATGGACTAGTTCCTAAGGAAAGCCTCCGGTGATCAGACGCCTGAAAATAGACGCACTACCCAAGCAGGACTTTGACTGATTTGAAGAGTCTACCGTCATTTTACAGCCTGTTATTACCGTTGTGGCCGATCCCAGTAGCCGCGCGCTCTAAGGCGTAGGTCTGCGGCCGAGTGCTTGCTGGGATCGTGGGTTCGAATCCCACCGGGGGCATGGATGTTTGTCTTGTACAGTGTTTGTGTTGTCAGGTATAGGTCTCTGCAACGGGCCGATCCCTCGTCCAGAGGAGCCCTACCGACTGTGGTGTGTGTGTGTGTGTGATCAAGTGAAAAACAAAAACCTCGACACGTACTGTGAGTGGGTAGAAGAGGGATGGACTGCGAAACGAAACGAATTAATGTTGTGTAGGGCTGTTTGTTCCAACCTCCAGGGCTTTGGCTAACAATGACGTCAGGCCGCCGACGTACTTGTCATACATAGGGCTGAACTGGTCTAACGGCGTTATTTGCTCGTTATCACTGGAATAATACTTAAGCCAGAACTCAGCAGCTAGTGGTCTAGGAACTTCCTTATTTGCAGTATCCACAGCAGCTGCTTCGACCAAATTCTCAATTCGCCTGACCCGCGGTGGCGCAGTTGGTTGAGGCACTGCGCTACAAACCGGCAGGTCGCGGGTTCGATTCCCGATGGTGTCAGTGGAATTTTTCATTGGCATAATCCTATCGGTCGCACTATGGCCCTGGGGTCGACTCAGCCTCTAACGGAAATGAGTACCAGGAATATTTCCTGGGGGGTAAACGCGGCCGGTGCGTAGGGCTGACAACCTTGCCACCTTCATGTGCTGATTGTCTAGAAATCTGGGAGCCTCAACCTCCTGGAACCCTGTGGGCCTGTCCAGGCCTGTAATGGGACTGCTTTACCTTTTTTTTACCAGGTGAGATTAGTAATCATTCGTAACATCCTGTCCTGAAACATCTGACGTCTCTTGAAGTGTGTTTGGCTGCGTGTCCTTAGCAAACGGCTGCACATGATTGTGTTGACCTGATTAGTGATTCATAAATTGCTAAGACCAGGTTGATACTGACAGCGGAGGACTTGTTTCGGATGAGAGAGAGCTGCCTCAGTCTGTGGGCAGCTTTACACAGTGATTTAGTGACATGATGCCTGTAGGTAAGTCCAGGGTCGAGGGTAATCACTTGATGTTTTACCTAATTTGTCCAACTCATGTGAGTATTAAATAGTGTTATTGGGGGAGTTTGATGCCTTAGCGATACCGCCTTTTGGAAAATAATATGATCGAACATTTGCTGACGTTAACACAGGTGCTACGTTTTTCAAATAAGGGTTCTAAAATTTACCTGGCACTGTTTAGTTTATTCAAAGCCAGTTCTATGCTACCTGAAAGAGTCGTGACATTCCAATCATCAGCACACAGCGAAATAACCGTCCTGTGCCACTCTGTACGCTTCCTTCGTTATTCATATAAATGTTGAATGATATGGGACACAAGAGGCTACCCTGGGAAACTCCTGCCAGGAAGGGACGTCTGCTAGACTCAGAATTTCCGTAAAGTACTGTGAAGCATCTATTCTACGGAAGTACAGACCAAAATTAGTAGAAAGATAAGGTTACTCTACAGAAACTGAATGTAAATATTGAATTGTTTTATGGGTCTATCTTTATTACTTTCTCTTATAGGATAACGCGCAAATTGGGAGAATAAAAACATGTAAATACTGTTCCAACCGAAAATCATCAAAGCTGCAATGAGAAAAGTGTCAATTTTAGGACACGTACTTGGAAAGCTAAAACGCTTGCCCAAAAAGCGAGGCAAGAAGACAAGCACAAAAGCCTGCGTGTGTTGCTTAACGATAAACGTGGCTTCTTCCTGACTCGAAGGCAAACAAGGCAGACAACTGAGGTGCAGTAAACGCAAAATATTTCAGCGCTACCCAGCTGCCTCAGTCCTAGTCGTGAATGCGCGAGTGTGGACTCCCGAATACTGAATAAATAGTAAACAGTTGCGGCCTGCTGAGGTTGCGAAGGACCTGAGTGCAGCCCAGGCCACATGGTTTTGCATCCCAGAAGACTTGAGTCTTCGTATATGGAAGAGTTCCGAAGCATAAAATCCATAGTGAATTGTAATGTGCGTATTGTACATCTTGCGTATTGCATGAATGTTCACATCGTCACATTTCAGTTCACAGTCTTGGCACCGCGGCGAACTATTGCGCTGAGGATGTTGGACTAAATACACTAACGTGGTGTGCTCAGGGGACTGGGATTGGGCCTGGCAGCGGTTTCAGAGGAGGAGGCCAG
Organism: Coptotermes formosanus; assembly: GCA_013340265.1. Taxonomy (NCBI): domain Eukaryota; kingdom Metazoa; phylum Arthropoda; class Insecta; order Blattodea; family Rhinotermitidae; genus Coptotermes; species Coptotermes formosanus. Next base: position 62,504 of record BLKM01000866.1, on the reverse strand, counting down.
TGGTGACTTGTAACCGACGTATTCCAATTAAAAACACACTGGGCTGAAATGCAGTTTTGCTGTGTCCGTGTGAGGCATGACTACCATTGGCTGTTGTGTTCTGTCTGGTTACAGCTGTGCACATACGTCACTTATGGACTGAAGACCAAAAAAGGGTAACCAATGGCAAGCAGAGCGAGTGCATTCGCAGTAAAGTTAAAGAAGTGTAAATCACGTACATTATGAATGTAAAGAAGCTTACCTACTTGTGCCCCGAACGAAAGGAAAAGTATAGTACTGTGGTTTGTCAGGGGCAACAGCAAAAAAATTAGAAGGGACGGTAACGACGTAGGAGTACAGCCCCATACAAAAGGGACAGTAACGACGTATGAGTACAGCCCCATACAAAAGGGACGGTAACGACGTAGGAGTACAGCCCCATGCAAAAGGGACGGTAACGACGTAGGAGTACAGCCCCATACAAAAGGGACGGTAACGACGTAGGAGTACAGCCCCATGCAAAAGGGACGGTAACGACGTATGAGTACAGCCCCATACAAAAGGGACGGTAGCGACGTAGGAGTACAGCCCCATACAAAAGGGACGGTAACGACGTATGAGTACAGCCCCATACAAAAGGGACGGTAACGACGTATGAGTACAGCCCCATACAAAACCCAGCAAAGAAGAGGATTCGAAAGCTTGGAAGACCGAGTGACTATTTTTTATTTGTGCGCGGTCAAAAACATTCATGGAGTTCTGTACTGGGAAGAAAATTGTTCCAGCTTCTATTGCAACCACGTGAGGTGACTTGCAGGTGCCTACTATAAAAAGGGCGGGATCATTTCTGATATTATAGACAGGATTATGATATCAAATGCAAACGAAGAGGCCCCGTCTGGAGACGGAAAAGATCGTCTATAGATACGAACAGAGATTCGTCGAACTCGGAGTTAGAATGTCTAGGTACGTAAAATGTAATAATATTTCAGGTTGAGAAAAGGAAAGTGCGAAAGCCAGCAGCGTCAGTAAGCATGTTACGATAACCCTAATTCGCAATTTATCAACTTATTTACTTATTTAAAAAGGCTGCTTTGTTCAGTGATACAGAATTATGATTTTGACATGGTCTATATATTTGTACCGCAAGGCTAGCGCGGAGATGAAGTTGCTACTCAATCAGCAAATGTCAACGTCGTTCTCTTTAATCAGCATCAGCACACACCCACACACAAACACCAAACACTATCTAACGCAGGGCGACACGATCCTAGTGGCTGGAAGAGTAGCTCCGCCCGTACACCAAGCACTATCTAACGCAGGGCGACACGATCCTAGTGGCTGGAAGAGTAGCTCCGCCCGTACACCAAGCACTATCTAACGCAGGCCGACACGATCCTAGTGGCTGGAAGAGTAGCTCCGCCCGTACTACTCTGCCATCTACTCACCTGAGGCGAAATTCCATCGCCTCCAAGCGCACTCTTGAACAGCCCAGCGAGAATCGTGTTGCCTGCTGCAGATAAAACATAACACGAAACATAACCGTGCACCTGCGGTACTGTGATTGGGCTCCGACCTGGACGACTGAGACTCGCGGCAGGGGCAAGAGAATTTTCTGTTCTCCATAACATTTGGGGTCCATCAAGCTTCCTATAGAAAGCCTACCAGGGACTCTTGCCCCCAGGATAAGGCGGCCGGGGCATGAATCTAACCACTCACCTCGAACTAGAGCCGAAGTTAATAATCCGTAGAATTGCACCTCACCTCCTCGCCGTTGTATGACTTAATATCTCATGGTCATATTTTCTTCTTGAATTTCACAATAGAATGTAAGTATTATTATTTATTTGACATAACCATCTGTTTATTGCCAACAGCTGCTGGCACTGTTTGTTATATTACAGCAGATGAATCCAGCGTCACACCAACTAAGCTGTTTGGCTTCCGCTACTCTTGCCAAGTGTGCATTTTTTTGTAGAATACTGGCTGAGAACATGGAACACTTCCATCTTGCGTTCTGTGTGGGCATGTTTGGCCTGGAAATGGCCCGGCCACCTGCAAATGCCAAACCACTTGAGGTTAGTACTAGCAGTCCAGAGGCAGGCCTAGTGACAATAAATGAGTGGTGATGGGTGTGGAGGGAAGCAGTTGTGGCATATTATATGATAATACAGCAGACTGTATCTGCCTGGGTAGAAGAGAACCACAAAGTCCTTAGTTTGGATAGCTTGTGTAGGTCATGACTAAACAAGCCAATCGTGGAAATGGGCTTATTCATTACGTAAGGTAACAGCACCTCATCATGTTTTATCACATGTTTGTGTCTCACACAATGAGTACGTAGTATTTGCTGTTTGCTGTTGCTACTAGTTGTGGCAAGAAACTACCATTGTCAGGCAGTATCATTAATCTGAATACTGAAAATTTCTTTTACAGTGTATCACTTGTTTTGCATCTCTGCCTGTCTCCAGTTTTGTGACACTGTTTCTTATGAATAGATGTCAAACAAGCATTGCATTCTAAAAGTAATACCTAGTGTTCAAATTAAGTTATTGCCTGAAGATGGTAGTTTCAGGATCATGCGCTCAGTAATTATGTGGTGTACAATATGATACAATACGTTCTGTACGGGCAAAGTGCCACATCTGCTGTTCCCTTTGCACATGTCCAAAAGGAATCTTTTCATGTTCATATATTTATACCTCTTCATTAAATTCATCTGCATATAAATCACAGAAATGCTGCGGGATCCACTTTGCCTGAAAAGTTAATAAATGTGTTACCTGTCTGTCTGTCTGTCTGTCTGTCTGTCTGTCTGTCTGTCTGTCTGTCTGTGGGGTGGATGAATTTTGAAGCTTTAAGAGTTGAAAGTCAAGTTTACTTCTCTGTGCTTCTGCCTAATGGAGTTTTAGACTTCTGTTATATTTTCAAAGCTCTGCCAAAACGAGGTCTCCTTAGTTGCAGCCTGCATTTTCTGAAGTGATACATATTTACTGTGCTGTATGCAAATCTCATGTGGAATCGATCAATAAAATATTATTATTATTATTTCTCACTGCAATTGGGTTTTCACCCGGTGGCAGCAGCCTTACACCAGTACAGACACCATATATACAAGAACCCATACATAAACGGAACAGCACAAATTACAGTACACGTATTGGCAGTTCACCCACACAATACAATGTGCCTACACTAATACAATATACCTACACAAGTACAATACAAATACAACGACTTTTTCATGTTCATCACTAGAGGCTGGCCAGACCTGATAGAATGATGAATTTTGGGTTGAAAATAGATCTGTCATTTGCAACTTAGAGTGAACACCTGGCCAGCTTGATAGACACACTTGCTGTTTATTTGCATTCTCTGATCTGAAGGCCGTGTTTATGTGCTAAATACACTGAAATTTTTAGAACTTAGGAATTTGTTTGAAACATCATTAAAGTATAATTGTTATGCACCTTTATCCCATGAAATTTGTGTATGATGTTTTGATTACACAAGACTTTTCATGGCATTCTTCTGTGGCCTGTATTTTGTAGGTGAAATTAACTAACCGGGAGTCTGAACTCGTGAACTTGCTTAAACTCATCCCTCTTGGGAACCGGGAACTAAATATGATCCGGGAACGAGCTGAACAGTTGAAGGAAGGGACGTTATGCTCAAAGGGTGAAGCCCTGCTGCCTACCATGCTTGCCAGCTTCATATTCGATGTTCTTGTGATGCCAGGTAAGAAACAATACATCATAAGCTACCAAATTCATGTCACTTCATTCTTCGTTGGGCTGTTAGTCATTTTATATACTTTAAAATCTAGGAGCTCATAGCGGGTGAAAGAAGATTTTTGCCTTATTATCCTTTTGTTTTGGTAAATACACATTATAGGAAAAAATGTTCCAAATGAATGGTGTAGATCCTAAATCCTGATCAGCTCTATACTTTACATTTATATAAATCTGTTTTATGGTTAGCCACTTAAATGATAAGGGGGCACACACTGGCACAGTTGCTTGAGGCATTGTGCTACAAGCTGGAAGGTTGCAGTTTCAATTCCTGGTGGTTTCCTTGGAATTTTTCATTGACATAATTGTTCTGGCTGCACTGTGACCCTGGGGTCGACTCAGCCTCTAACAGAAATGAGTACCAGGAATATTTCCTGGGAGTAAAGGCGGCCGGTGCGGAGGGCTGACAACCTTCGTGGCCCAACTGTCTTGAGATCTGAGAGCCTCAGCCTCCTGCAGACTTCAAGGTCTGTCCAGGTCTGTGCAGGTACTTCTTTACCCTTACTTTTACTTAATGATAAAATTTCATTTGAACTGTATGTACGAGGTACATATACTTTCTTTAAACCTGGATACAGTATAACTTCAATTATCTGGATGCTGTTTATCTGGATCACCAATTATCGGGTTTCGCTTGGCCCTTCAGGTAACTTTGTTGGGAATTCTACAAAACTAATTTGCCTTGAAATTACCAGTTATTGTATCAAGTAGAGTATTGTAAAGTGTTCTGGCTGTCTAGAACTTCAAATCAGGCATGGTTGAAAGGTTAGATGCACATACATAGTGTAAACAGTAACAGCCAAAGGGGTTCCCAATTTAGACAAGGAATTCCCAAAATCCAAATGTATTAATGTTTTATTAGTATGTAAATATAATATTTTATTAGTATGTAAATAAATATGTAGCCTAACAATAGTTCATACAGAAAATAAAATTTAAAAGGTAAAGTTCACCCTTGAGCAGGCTATGAAGGCCCAGAGGGAAAATAGAGGTACAACTATACTCAACATCAGAGGTACATGGGTGTGGGAGGTCAATGCCATGTCTCAGGTGCTTTACCCACGGGAAAGAGATGAGGTGCCCATTATATAAGATGCTGGGTGGGCCCCAGGGCTGCTGTGCATGGGGTGCAAAAAATCTTGCCTCTGCCAGGCTTCGACCCCTGGACCATCCAGCTGATATAAAGTCACTATACCGACTCCACTACTTGGCCCATGCATACAGAAAACAGGTGCCTAAAATATATCACCTGCTTCTTTTGGTGCTGTTACATTGTTCCCTTCTGTTTCAGCTGCGCTATTTAATCATGCCTTTGTGATTACTCTTGTAGGGATAGAGCTGATGTGACATCTTGGATGCTGCGTCACGCTGTTTGGACCCTTTACAACGGCAGGCAACAAACAAACAAGCCTCTTCCAGCAGCCTGCAGCACTAAAAATTATAAACACAACAGCAGAAGTTCATGCTGTACACCTTTCTGGAGCCGGCATTTTCTACTACTAGAAACTTTGTTGGCTTCACTATGCAGACAACACCAAAGAAAAACCAGATATGCCAAATTTTTTCTGCAATCTGTGCTGGTGGTACTAATCTAATCTCAGTCTTTATTACTAGACACAATGTGCTACAGACATAAAAATCAATGTCAATCCTGCATTCCTACAGCCTATTATCCTACGTCCTTCTTCCTGCCACACAGGACCAGCAGGGTACATTATTTCCCATGGTACATGCAGGGAAGGGTCAGAATGGTAAGAAAAGAGTCCTTAGCCTTTATTTGCTGTGAAGGAATCTTCCCATACTTCAGACAAAAAAACATGGCTATCTAAGTTTAAGGACAAAATCTTTGAAATAATGGTGTGTCTGTGGACCTTAATCCTTCACAAGCGACACATCAAAACATATCTACCAGTGCATTCTGACCAGTAGTACACTTAAATTGAAATTTACTGCTGTATCTTCAATATTCTGGATAAATTCATACCAGATGTCATAAACATCTAAAAGACCTGCATTCTCATATGAAATGAAGCAAAAAACACCCCTAAAATTCACTTTATACTGTATATTTATGCAGCAAGAAAATTTACTGAATTTTTAAGACAAGATGCATAATCTGTTTTATCATCCACAATATGCTGTTTCTTTAATCATTTTACCTTTTCCTGTTCATATAATAATCATGTTTGTCATAAATCGTGCACTAAAATTTAAATACGCACCCAGCTGGGTAAAGTGTAATATATGGTCTCCTACTAGTACTATGCTTCAGATACACTTGATGGCAGTTTGAGAATTTATGGGACAATCTTTCACTTTAAGTTTAAAATCCAGTCAAGCTTTACCTTTCTAGTACATTTTCTAGGGTGAAGACACCACTGTATTTCCTCACACTTGGGCTGTTGAAGGTTAGCTGTACATTCCCATTCTGAAGCTTCTATTATATCAGATACACAGCGAAGATTTATTTCCTGTTGGCGGCACATCTTAGCATACGGCACCTGCAATATAACACATTTGCATCCAAAAATCTGTCTTCTCACACAGGAATATACTGCTCAACACCCCGCTCCACAGCAATGTGTCAGAGCTTCACATAACACAAATGCCCAGTTTTTAGACATTCAAGGGACAACTGGTGCTCTTGTACCAGATTACATGGCAGCACCTCTCAGAAGATGGCAATCACTAAGTACAGTAGACAGCAGAGTATGACCACAGCAACCGACAACATGCTGAATGCATGCAATAACCAGAGAAGTTCAACACCATAAATTAAATGAAAAACAAATACATCTTAACAGCACAAAATTAATGCAGTAGAGTCTACTACAATTTGCAGTGTCCAAGTTACTTCTGTCATCATGAAATCACAGCCAGGGGAAGTTCATATGAAATAATTGTCTTCTTCTTCTTCTCACACATAGCACACATCAATGTCGCAGTGTCAAAAATTAGCCACATGCTTGTTTTAATCATACGATCAAAGTGAAGTAAAAAATAACAGCCTCCCATGGACACTCACTCATAACAACTAAAACAAAAACATAAACTAATGGCATATTATGGAATACCAGGTACACAAAAACAAGACACACACAAAGAGGCTCCTGGGCTGTGCTGGACATAAGACACAAGGAAAATGTCACATGCAGAATACATACACTGAATGACACAGGAAGAGTTAATAATAAAAACAGAAATTAAAACTACAACACTATAAAATCTGAGCTTCTCAAAGCAGCGTTGCTGAAGACTTGAGTCTTCTGGGACATTATGTCATGCTGTTGGTCAAAGTGTTGCAAATATTTCAAAGCACTGCCGCACCTTCATCTTCAAGACTCTCACTTACTTAAACTTGAGTACCCACCACCACATGTCCCCAGCGAAACAAATTAATATGTTACAACCATAAAACTGATCAAGGTACAAGTTTAAAACTCTGGTCACAAGTGTGAAAGCTTAAAACTATCCACCATAGTTTGAGAGTATGTCTCTCTATGGATCTAACAGGTATTTTTATCCACCCACTAACGCAAGCAGACACACCTTCTGGAATGCAGTTTTGACCTTGAACAATGTACGAAGTCCAAAAGAACATTCTCAATAAAACTGGCGATTGAAGTTTTACTATAATCACTATATCATCACCCCTTGCATCCAAAGACATGGCACACACTTTTGATTTCTTCAAGCATGCAGGTGTAACAGGTACAGTAAATGTCAGTTCTTTATTTTTAGGGATACCCTGAGGTGCATCCAAAATTGCCTTAGGAACCGGATTTGCGGTGGAAATAAAAGCCGGCGGAGCTTCTGATTCCTATACGAAAATATTTTGCTCTTTGTGTTAAAGCACAATGGACACGGTACGTCAAAACAGACAAGGACTTAAATTAATAAATATAATTCCATGACTGTAACAACCCAGTGTGCCAAAAGCAAACCGCTACATAAACTATTGTTACATTTGGCATTAAAATGGAGGCCATAAAATAGCCTGTACATTAAAAAAGTTCTGACTGGACTCAGTGGAATTTACAACAACAGCCAAGGTTTCAGTTAAAATGAACGTAATATAAGCAACTTTAACTGCACTCGAGTGTAAAGATGAATGCCAAGAATAACTTCAGTGACTGACACAAAGTTTTAATTTCTGACACATCTAAACCGTGTTATCAGAAAAACTGTGTCACTGACCATCATGACATCATTATATGTTTTACATTATTCACACCGTGCATTTTATGGGACACCAATTAATGCCAACTAATGCACAATAATAGGGCAGTTTGTGTTAAAATCTGCACAACCCCCTATGTATGTGTCCACAAAAATACTGTCATCATCAGGGGGCTGTCAAATGGTGCCCAGGTCCACTCAAACCTCCACACGTTAGAATATCACACACTGAAAGTTCTGACACACGAGGTCTCAGCACTGTTCACCCAGTGAAGTGTTAGTTAATGCTACACAGCAAATAATGTGGCATCTTCTCGTTTTTATATCTTGTTCATTTTAACATTTTATCAGGTGAACAGTGCTGAAATCTTGTGTGTCAAAACTTTCAGTGTGTGGTATTCTAACATACGGACATTTGAGTGGACCTGTGCACTGTTCGACAACTCCCTGATGATGACAGAATTTTTGTCGAAACATAAGTAGGGGTTCATGCAGTTTTAATACAAACCGTCCTATTATTGTGCATCAGTTGGTATTAATTGGTTTATCATTACACGTGTTTAAACTCCTTCCATCGAGGAAGCCATGTGGATAACTAAGGTCAGAAAGATTAAACCCACACACACCAAGTGCCAAAAGTTTCAACCTTTGCAACAGTTACCAGTCCGACAGCATGTGACATCTGTTGAGTGTTTCATTTTAACTGCAAAGTCAAGAAACATTTAGAGGAAACACTTTCCCTGTACTGCAGGTTCTCAGGGAGTAGCAATATTATATTATTTATTCATGAAATAAGGGCAGCGCAGTAACCTAAAATGGCAGCTGGGCAATATGAGAATAAAAGTGGGCGATTTCTAGCTTTAACTGCCACTCAACTTCGTGTTCCAAACATCTGAGTTTTGGCATTTCTTAACAGAAATGTGCGCTGACTTTACAGTCACATAAGTATTCCACCCAAAATTAACTTTTCATCATTTCTGGACTTACTGACAGAATTACACTACCAAATAAACAAAATTCAGTTTCATGAAGCAACGTGAATGTGATGGTCATGCTATGTTTAAAGTTTGGTAACTACACAGCAGACTGCAGTAATCTAAATGTCGTCTTACTGCTGCAGCATCTGTCAGTACTTTCTTGACACAGAAGTGAAATGCAGCCTCCATACTATTTCTACAAGGGTATAATGGAATTGTTTACCTGTTTTATATACTTGATCTGTTTATCCTTTACTCCAATTTCCACTAATTGACTAGATGAGATTTGAAGAACGAAAAAACTGCACAGAATATTGTGCCTCACCAACTCACTCTTCGTTCAAAATTAAAAATCAAAATCAAATACAGAATTGTCCCCCTTGAGGCTTTCTCTGTTACTGAAGAATTTCCCTTTCACACTCGTACTGGACAATGACTTCAATACGTAACATACTACACTGCAATATATACTTTTAACTTTTATCTAGTTTTTGCTTATACAACACCTGTTTCCTACAAAACTGAAATCTCAGCTATATGAAGTAGTACCATTGTATTGGGTTATATATAAATAATCTTTCTTTATGTGTTTTTTATATGCCTGATGATGGCTTCCCACAAAAACTGAAACATGTAGCAATAACCATGATTTCAGGCTTCCACTGCGATATTCATGAGATTTGCGCTCTTCTGGAGTGTTACGCAGCATCAGGTGTTAAGGGATTACCACTCAGCACTATGTAACACCCCAGGAGAGTGCAGATCTCATGTAGTGATAAAATAATGTAAAGACAGTCATGATTGATACTTTTTATTTCCTCGTTGTTGCAGTAACTGACACCTGCAATCACAATTCGGAGAACATATATTCAAGAATACAAATTCAGTTCTCTCCTTGTCGTAAGGGATGAGAGTTTGGGGAGCAAAAATATACGAGCAGGAGTTAATTTTGTGGAATGATTCTGACACAGCAGCAGTCTTACCGAACAGACAGTGAAGAGACAGAAGCAAAAGCTGACAACAGTAATTGAGGTGAAAGCTAAGATAACATCTGGTCAAAATCACAGCATCTTTCAAATTCTGGTGATGTCTGTCCTATTGCAAGGCTCAGACAATTCAGGAAATAACACGTACCCCACATGTAGAAGCGGAACAAGCATATGTACTTAAAAAGCAAAAGTGCTGCAACAGGTACTTTACCACATCGCACTTTGAAGTTCGGTTCTGTGGCTGTTCTGTTGTTGTTGGCCTCCTCTTCACCCTTATGCCAAGTTTTGGAGGTTCAAAAATTTCTGGATTTAAAGGATTGTCTTTTCCTTGCAGCCTGGAAGATAAACACACATTCCAGTAACTCTTCCTTGTAAGCAGCCCACTGGCGTGCATATATGAACTGTTAATGCGTCCAGCCCTTCTTCAAGCTAAACCTACACCTTCATGGCACGTAAGTGGACAATTTTACCATTACTCTAAAGAATAAATAATGCAAGAGTGAGAAAACACTGAAAATAAATGTAAATTAAGATAACTTGTCCTGTGTGAGATCAGGCTTCCACTGTGGTGTAAATCAGGTCTGCACTCTTCTGGGATTTTACGCAGCCAGAATGGTGGTTTGTTACTGACACTTCCAGACAACTCATTGCTCAAGCAGTTCAGTAATTTTCATTTGGGCTTCCTAGTTTAAGGAGTGAAATAACATTCATTATATGACATACTGCAGGTGGGGAATTTGAAAGCAATTTTAAAAAATGGACCATATGCTTACATTCAGAATATAAAATGCCATTCACGAAAGGTTAATAACCAACTCCAAAGCTGATTTCATACTACCTGTTGACTTATCTACTTATCTGATTTGTCAGTGCCAAATATCTACTCCACTTCTGAGGTTCAGTCTATTGTACACGGAAGTATGGGTACACAACACTCACTTAAAAGAAAGACCCAGATACAATTGTGAAAACAGGACAGCCATAGATCACAAATAAATATCAGAAACCTTCCCAATTTTTGGAAATGAAACGTCCCATCCAGCACGATGTTGAACATGGTAATGGACCAGTGAGAAAGAACCAACAACTTGTTGAACTCTGACGCAGTTTCAGACTTCACTGATTGGACATTTTGTGTCAACGGACTATATTAATGGCTGGACCAATGTCCTGTAGGGGCCTGGTGCAATACACAGCAGTAGGCACAGAGTGGAAAGTCTCAAGTGGCAAAATTCCCACCAACCACGTGAATTCTTACTATGGCCTCAATACATTAACTACATAAAAATCAATCTCAGTGACAGTGGAAATAAATTCGTTTGTATATGTTTATTGCAGGGAAGATGTACAATAGTAAAAATGTTGTTAATTCATTCACACTGTGAACTTACGCTTTCATTTCCTCTGCCTCCTTCTTTTCCTCCTCTTCTCTGGTCAGAGAGTGTACTGGACGTGATTGTAAATGTAGTTTATCTGCAAAAATATTTTTTACCAAATAAAAATATTACATCACAGCAGTATTCTCATCACTAAAGTGCACAGTTTCAACAAATTATATGACAATTTACCTTCAATGACCATCCTCTGGTAAAATACCAATCCTTTAAAACATAAAGGGAGGGAAACTTAAACTTTCATAACAGTTATTCTTGTACTGTCCACTAATAAGCGCTGAAGTAAATAAACTGGACAATACATAATTCCCAAAAATGGTCCATTCTACCAAAAATTAAAATGTTTGTAGTTTCACTCCCACTGACCTTAGCTCCCTGCCTGTCTCAAAATAAAGAATTCCCTCATGTGATCAAAAAGCTGACTGCAAATTCTACAACCATATCTGCATATGGTTGTAGAATTTGCAAATTAGATTAGATTGGCAGCAAGATAAAATTCACTACATTACCAGGGCATATGGGGGAATGGATGTACAGCGCCACTCATTCTTAACCCTGGCACAAGATGAGGATGATGGATCTAACAAAATGTAAGGACAAATTGTGAAGGCATAGAAATTACAATACAGCTTATAATTCATGTTCTGAATGGTTCTTCTGACTTAAAAATGTAACAGCATTCATGAAAGACCTGTTGGTGTTTTGCAATTTACACCTTTAGCTACAGTCTTTGACCACCCTAGCCTCTGCCTAGGTAAGAGCACAAATCCACAGCTTTTTTGAAATGCCCAATGGGCACAGTTTTTACACTGATGGTATGATGATACTGAAGATCACAGCTGGCAAAAGAGACCTACTGTTTCACATGGGCCCCAGCTATTTCTTACATATAAACAATTCTTTTGACCTTTTGCAGGCGTGAGGTTAGGGATTAGGCAGGTCCAATAATTCATTGGGTCCAGGTGGCCTTAAACACAAGGCAAAGTAATTCTACATGGAAGGCTGGTACTTTTCTCCTATGCTATAAGGTCTGTGTACACACGAATTTATACACACAATTTACAATACAATTAAACTACAAAAGGCCAACCCTAATTTTTTGGTTCAGCATTACAGTGGAATAAAACCACATTTTTAATTATCTACTTGTAATATTGAATTGTTCTACTTAATTGACTAAAACAATATAAATACATAAATAGTGAAACTGACAAAGAATATATGTTCTCCCATGTCTTTAACTACATGCCATGTAAACACCTGACAATCATAGTCGTGGGTAGCAAACTATTCAACAAAATCAAAATCACCACTTCGTTCAAGTGTTACTTTATTTAATCTCAAAATAATTTCTTCTTTTTTCATTTTAAAAATATGTGTAATTACTGCTGTTTGGACTTTAACAACATGCACACAGAAAAATGTCTAAATCAGTCACAAAATAAACTGTGGCAAATTTATTTTCATTGTTCCCACACACAGATGTGAAACAGAAGAACTGAAATGTTGGGACTTCAGAGGCAAATGTGTGCAAAATGTTAAACATTACGTTCTGTTACGCTATGCACTTCTGCTAGCATATCATCAAATCAGAATAAATTTACCTGCTTGTCATTGTCATTTACTCACTGAAGGATGCAAGACCAGTATCATGCTCCTCTTGAGTAGCTCTTATTTGTTCTTCTACCAGCTGAAGTTTGTCCTCATAGTGTTGTGGCCTTAACTGGATTTGTTTTTGAGACCGCTCCAGCTCCTCTATCAGCCTTTGTTTGATGCTGATCCCTGATGTCAATTCAACCGGCTCCAAACCATATTGTGCACTTTCTTCCTCTGAAAGTTAATTACACGTCCCGCGAAAGTTTCATCTGCAACTTGACTACAAACAACATATCACATGATATTATGGCTAATCTGTGTCTAAATTATCTACAAAAGACGGAGCTCACCTTTATCCTCTGTGTCTGTGTCACTGTCACTGTCTTCTTCATTTTCAGCAGCTGTAAGAAGAATAAAAACCATTTACTTACTAGGATTAAAAGTGATAAAACGAAGTAAAAATGTGTCAATGGAAGAGAAGGCCAGTAGGTTGTGCTGACAGATCAGGAACCAGTTACCCAGCGATGCTGCATCATATATCAAAAGGACGGACTCCTCAGCTACAATGCTGGAGAAAAGTGGAAACTCACAGCCATGTTATGCAACATAAAAACAAGTGGTATATATAGTCACCGTTACTCTGTAAAGAGGTAAATAAATGGTACCTAAAATCTTTCAATTTTAGAAATTAACACTCTGATGCACAATGATGTCATGTTTATAACAGACGCACACCCTTTTCCTCACTATCACTATTATCACTTTCACCATCTGCCCCTCTTCCACACCATTCTTCTTACTATCATCCCATTGCTGGCCTCTGCTGCTTCTTAACTAGTGTTCTGTGTCCTTTTGTAGGTTTTTCTTCGCTTCAGCAATCAGGCTACCCACAGATGAAGTGTGTCCTAGCAATATGTCAAAACTGCTTGTGAATAAAATACTTATTTAAGCAGTCCTTTAATTTCCCTGAATAAATTACTCCTGTAATAAAACAAGGCTGAATGAATCATGGTGGTGAATTTTATGGGAATTATTCTGTAGTAACGTACTGTATGCGACTTTCCTGCATAAGCAAACTGATACACATACTGAACAGAAAATATTCAACTTCATAAGGAACATGTTATTACAGTTGACAAAGACTGTTAACAGCAGAGTATCAGTAAAACACATTTAACTGTTTTTAAGCCTTGTTTCTACCTCACCCACCATAGTGACGTGGGGCCTTAGTAAGCCCCCGGGGGGCGAAATGTAATAATGTCTTTCGGAGTTGCTGGCACATGGCTTCTGATTCCACAAGTTTTGCACAAAGCTCTTCAATCTCTTTCAAGTAGCCCTGTATCATCTCTGTTAATCTGATTCACTACCTAAAAGACGGCAAATATATACTTAAGCTTCATTTACTTATTGCAGAGTCCATCCCCTTTAACCCTCATGATACCACAAACGTTTCATAATCACACAACGCCACGACACATTTATATTACCGCCAATAAATTACGTTTAAACAAGTTATCACATGTGAGAACCCATGCATCTGGTGTCAAACTGCTCTCCGCCCAACAAGGTGGAATTCCGAGTGGCTTCGACTAGCGTGCCTGAACTTCTACATGTGTCATTGGCTGCCTGATTTCCCTCGTAGTTCCCGACAAGTTGAAGCGGCAAGTCAGCTTCCACATGCCAGCATTGCCAGATGCAGGCTCATGTAGGTCACAGAACGGCTAGAATAGGCTTCCAGCACCCTGATACAAACTTTCAGTCATTGTGACACAGACTGAGTAGTGGGGACTGACTGCAGTCTCTGCATCATGGAAGAAATACAACGCCCCCGCACCAAGGGGTTCTGTCATTCTGCCGTGTGAAACTTGCAGAGATAACCTTGGAGATAAATCTACATGAACTGACCGTGCCATTTGAACACTATATTTTGGGAACAGAACGAACGGAAACTCAGGGAAATTAATAGCATTGTTTTGTTGTCAACTTCTGTTACTCCTTAGGTGGGAGATTTTCTTATGCAGGGATGTATTAAAAATGCAACGTGTAACGTCAATTGAATAGGAGGATTTTGGTGCTATTTTATTGACATCTCAGGCGGGAAAACATCTTAACTGGGGAAGTCCTGAACGAGTTTTACTGTAGGTTTTAAAGTGACAGAAGCTGAAGAGAGGTTGCAGCTTCACATACCACTGGATCTTTTATTATGCAGGACAGTTGTGATTGTTTAGGGCGTCAAGTGGAAGTGTAAAGGACCTTTACAAGCAACAGACATTTATATAACCTAATTAGCACAACTGGACAAGGAGTTGTATAAATGGTTTCCAGCAATGTGTTCCACAGGAAAACCCGTGACTCTGCCTGTGATAAGTGAAAAACCGAAGTTTTTTAATGATGAAATTATAACTGACAAGTGCACTTTCTGTGGGGGCAGTAACACAGGAGGGCAATGGTCCGAGATGATTTATCCTGATTTATGGTGACCATGTCCTTGATGTTTCTTGCCCTGTTTGCATATTTAAGAGTATTCAGAGTCTCCATAAAGTCACCGTCACTTGGTGACACACAAGCTATCATTACTGTTTGGCTGTTACCTGCAAAGAGTTAAAAGTCTTGTCATTAGGAATAACTCCATTCACTTGGTCAGTTAATATGGGATTTGCAGTGGATAAAGTGGCAATGGAACAGGTTTGTCTCTGACTACTTCGATCTTCCGCTGTCTGTATTGCTCCACCAGTCACTGTCTGTATTGCTCCACCAGTCACTGTCTGTATTGCTCCACCAGTCACTGTCTGTATTGCTCCACCAGTCACTGTCTGTATTGCTCCACCAGTCACTGTCTGTATTGCTCCACCAGTCACTGTCTGCATTGCTCCACCAGTCACTGTCTGCATTGCTCCACAAGTCACTGTCTGCATTGCTCCACCAGTCACTGTCTGTATTGCTCCACTAGTCACAATATTCACACTGAATTCGTCTGCGATCAATGGCAGATGAACTGAGCAACTGATTATTGCTGTCAGTCATATTGATGCTTTACTCAGGATACAGATGGTTAAAAAAAAGAGACTGCTTCAAAAAAAATTACAAACATGTATTCTTACCTCCAAGTGGTTCCTGGAGCAGTCTTGTACGGTTTGAATCTCTGTATGGCACATGAGATGCTTTTCTTGACTTCTCACCTAATGCTGATGTCACATTTCCTAAACCCAACTGTAAAACAAAGAAAGTTCAGATTTATAACAGGCTTATGATTCCTTTCACATGTATAACAAACATTACAATGATACCAGCATAGTAAAGACAAAGTCACAAACATAAAACCACCTCCCCCTAGACAATGATCAGAGTCCACAATTTTTGCATCAGTCAGTTACACTAACCCCACAGTATTAATAATGATGTGATAATCACAAAACACCATACACAGAAAATATGCCTGATCTCTTCTGGTAAACGTGTAGTCAAAGAAACAATCAAAAAGAAGACATTCATGTGTCACGCATTATAACATGCAGTAAGCTTTCAATTAGAGAACTGAGTAAATCAACCCATGTGAAACCTCTTGTTCTAGCAGCATGTTCAAACAGATACAATTACAACAGTAACAGCCACATCATCCTCAGCAACCCCAACATCCAGCTATTTAAATGGTATAATTTCCTTTCAGCTCCTTCAAATGCTTTGTTACCAAAACAAGTACCAAAATAATTTTAATCAAAAGAAGCATGAGTGCAAACTTAAACTTTGCGGGTTCAAAGGCATTACTTGTCTTCCAGTGCCACTGCTATGCACAACACATAACCTTTAACGACTGTAATTCTTGATGCTGAAAATGCTGTACACAAATATTTTGCACAAAGTAATACTGAATGGCAGTAAAAGAAAAACAAACTATTTCAGTACATCAGATTTAACCCTAAGCCATGTATAATGCAGTAACATAAACTGTTTCTCACTGCACTTTACACAGTCAATTGTTCTGTACGAAAAACATCTTAGGTCAACTGGTCAGCAATGACTTTGAACAGTGCAGCAACGTGTTACTTGGCCTTACTTGCTGGCTCTGTCACTATAAACACCATCAGCTGAAAATAAAATGGTGTTTCTTCTACATATGATACTTGCAGAGGAAAGATTCATTCAAACATACAGGCAAATTCTAAATGTTCATGGTAGTCTCCTTAATTGTGAAAATACATAAAATGTCTTTACATTCAACAGCTCCATGGCTCAATTTGCCTCAAACCAAATTACTGTTAAGGTAGGAACTGAAACATACAAAACCAGAGTCTGTGGAGATGCTCTCTTTTGCACGTTCACCAGTAGCTCCAGTTCTCTTTAGGCGTTCTGATCCTGCCAGATCAACAAAATGGACCTTGGCTGTAAGAGTTTCAAACTCACTGGATGGATCAGTTGTTACCACAGATTCTGCATCATCTGTGGTCTGAAAGAAAGGGAACAATTCAAAAATTATATGTTTTGTAAAATTACATGTGGCATCAGGAACAAATTTAAAGCAATAATATGAGTGCTGATCCTACCACCAGATCTTCTACCTTGCAAAAATAAGAAGCATACTCATTAATTTGCACTAAGTACCTATCCATCCGCAACGTGAAGTAACATGAAGTGTCAGTACTGCAAACACAGAACGGGAAATAACATGAAGTGTTAGTACTGCAAACACAGAACCCCAGCCTGAACCCATTTAATCCAATCTGCCCTCACCTTGCTCACCATCCGCTTTTATACGACATTCTGGCTCTTCCTCTCCCTACCTCCCCCCCTCTCGCTCTCTCACACACACACACACGCGCGCGCGCGCGCGCGCTTGAGTATAAAAAGACGGGCAGAATACGGGCTGAGCACTGTAAAACATGGAGTCCGTGGCCACTATGTTTGCAGCAGTGCTGCCGTCTGCTCTATAGTGAGAAGTCCGTGGCCACTACGTTTGCAGCAGTGCTGCTGTCTGCTCTATAGTGAGCAGTCCGTGGCCACTATGTTTACAGCAGTGCTGCCGTCTGCTCTATAGTGAGAAGTCCGTGGCCACTACGTTTGCAGCAGTGCTGCTGTCTGCTCTACAGTGAGAAGTCCGTGGCCACTACGTTTGCAGCAGTGCTGCTGTCTGCTCTATAGTGAGCAGTCCGTGGCCACTATGTTTGCAGCAGTGCTGCCGTCTGCTCTATAGTGAGAAGTCCGTGGCCACTACGTTTGCAGCAGTGCTGGTGTCTGCTCTATAGTGAGCAGTCCGTGGCCACTACGTTTGCAGCAGTGCTGCTGTCTGCTCTACAGTGAGCAGTCCGTGGCCACTACGTTTGCAGCAGTGCTGGTGTCTGCTCTACAGTGAGCAGTCCGTGGCCACTACGTTTGCAGCAGTGCTGCTGTCTGCTCTACAGTGAGCAGTCCGTGGCCACTACGTTTGCAGCAGTGCTGCTCTCTGCTCTATAGTGAGCAGTCCTGTGCCAAAAAGTCTGTATATAATAAAACACGTGGCAGTACACCCTCTGAGCAAGTTTACAGATTCCATGAGTGGGTTCCATTTTAAGCTGAACACTCCGTACATAAAACTTACCTTAACAATTGTCACGACTTTGTTCGGTTTTGAAACTCTTGCAATTCGAATATCTTCTGATGTGGCGAATAACAAATTTGGGTATGCTGAAAAGACAGAGAAAGTCCAATAAGAGTAGAGCCAGAATTACAATGAAATGATCCACTCAGAGTCAGACACCATTTTGCTCCTTTCCATCCTCCTCCTACCAGAGATTTCTACCAGGTCATCTTCAGTCATGCAACTACACGTGACATAGTCATGTAACTACACGTGGCACACAGCCATGTAACTACACATGACACACAGTCATGCAACTACACGTGACACAGTCATGTAACTATACGTGACACACAGTCATGCAACTACACGTGGCACACAGTCGTGTAACTACACGTGACACAGTCATGTAACTATACGTGACACACAGTCATGCAACTACACGTGACATAGTCATGTAACTATACGTGACACACAGTCATGCAACTACACGTGGCACACAGTCGTGTAACTACACGTGGCACACAGTCATGCAACTACACGTGACACACAGTCATGTAACTACACGTGACACAGAGTCATGTAACTACACGTGGCACACAGTCATGTAACTACACGTGACACACAGTCATGTAACTACACGTGACACACAGAAATTAAGAATAAAATGAAGTTCCAGGGAAAACTTACTATGCCTGCTTCCCTTTGAACAAAGACGGTTTAAACTGTTTCCTCTCACAGCCCATTTTAACCTCCTGAAATCACGATTCTCCATCTCTTCTATAGGAAGTTTTTTATATTTAGGCAACAAATAATTAATAATTTATTTATTCAAATGCATTAAATGCCCAATTTTACAATTATATATGAAATGCAAAATACTGAAAAAGGACACACGTAATTGCTCTAAAACATAAAATATACAAATAAAGCGCCCGCACAGTAACACTGGTAAAAGTAAAATAAAAATGGCAACAAAGTTATCATGGAAATGGTGGTGGTGGTGGTGGTGGTGGTGGTGGTGGTGGTGGTGGTGGTGATGGTGGTGATAGGCTGTCACATTAATAAGCATCTGCATTAAAATACAATGTAGCCTACATTCTTTAAGCACAACCGAAATTTGGTTCACACTGTTTTGCAGCCTTCTGGAACTGTCTTATTTCTTCTGCCCTCAATATGGAAGCAGCATGCTACTCTGAAACACTGGTATCCACCTACCAAACTACATTTATCACATCCAAGAATACAGCAGATCTGCCCTCTTCTGGGATTTTGCGCAGCGTACATTGGCAGTTTGTAACCGACGGTTCGGGACAACCCATCGGTCCCATCTTAAAGGGTCGCGTAGTCCAACAACGTCGTCCCGAAACGTCGTAACAAACTACCCGTCTACACCGCGTATAATTCCAGAAGCGCGCAGATCTCATTTACACCGCGGAGGAAGCCTGAAATCACGCGGAGGAGACAGCACTTTAAAAATACGGCGCGCAGAGCATTTTACACAGGTGATGGGAATGACAAATGCTCACAAAATTTTTGTCAGAAATACTTACGGAAAGCGGCTAAGTCCACATGAAGCTATAACGTTAAATGGATGTTACGGGATGGATTTTGAACATGTTAACTGCCTCAGGGCACGTACTGTTACGACACAGAGTTATGCCGCAAATGGGCACTGCCACTTCAGATGCCGCGAGCAAGTGTCTCCAAATTACTGGCGCCCACCTACCAGACTACACAGTGCCCTAACCCACACGACCACTATGTGACTGACAAGCCCAGTTCTAACATACTGCTCACGACAGTGCCTAATAGCAGCAGCCTGTGCCTATGCAGAAGTGACTACACCGCCGAGTTTAACAGCTGCCGCGATGAGCACAGGTCTACAAATTTTCCAGAAATCTGGAAGAGAGCTCCAAATTCTAGGCACAAGAAGAGTGACATGAAGCAAGCTTCATACTTGAACATCCACAAATATTAGGCGCCACCGTACAAGAATTTGAACCCGGGCCACCTAGCGCCCTGAATTTGTGCGCCCCAGCAGATGAGAGAATCTACCTATGAACTGTCCGAAGGTGAGTCTATGGACAAGGACTTCCAAACTGGAGGTACATGAAACGTCTTTCGTACCCTCTCAAACACAGGGCAACTTTCTACGTTCTCTTCTGTACACGTAAAAACTCAAGTTTGTGTAAAAAATGTAAAACATAATACACGACAATACGGAGTCTAAGACAAAAATTGCATTGCTACTGACAAGGGGTATGTTAGGTCTGACGCTAAGACAAAGCGGTATCCGGACTGCATGGGTCCAGGACCGCTGCTGTAATTGACGGACTTGGTGCAGTTTTACTCAGAGCATGGAACCAGGCGAGAAGAGGGATGGGAGGGCACTAGCATGCTGGCACGCTCTTGCAAGCCTCATCCAACTATCGTCATGCCTCGAATAGGTACTGCTTGTTGGCGAGCCAAACGAGTCAAGGTCAAGGAATTTCAAAGCACCTGAAACAGCATCACTTTCCACTGAAGGAACTGTAACATAGGGTGACACCTAGGAAGGGCCCCACCCATGAAAGTCACACGTCTGTCTGCCACACGACATTGCAAAGCGCAAGTGTTTCTCGACCTTCATGGTACCATGGACTGCTCACACCCCAGTGTTCCAGCAAATTCCTGGGCCACCGCCTCCCCAAAACTCAACTGGCGGCAACACTTAAAACTGTTATATTTACAAATAAAATACGAACTGTAAAACCGTTTATTAAGTCAATGTAAATATTTATTAGAACTATCGTAGCAGTAGTGAGGATAAAACTGAGATTAGAACCCTCCCCCCCAAAGTTTATGTTCTACTATACTACTATACTACTATAGTAAACTCAACCCGCAGACACCCGCCCCCCCCCCCCCCCCCCCCCGCCGCTTACAAACTTTTGTTAAGGCCGCTTAAGGATATTCTCATGGGAATTCTGTCGGTTTGAGTCTATACTAAAACATTTCCACAAATAATTTAATTTAAAAAATCCGTGGAGGGAGGGGGGAGGCATTTGGCTCCCTTGACCCCCCTGCCGGCGCCTTGATACACAGCTACAAGCACTTCGGTACCAGATGGAGGTGAGTACCCTCCTTCCAGGGTCACCCTTCAACGGAAAGATCCATGGCACCCACTGGTGCGTCCCACAGCCGGCTGGGCACTGCGATGAAGAGAAAACGTGGGTCGTCAATGTTGAGATCGATTTACACAGCGAACTCTGTAAGCAACGCCACGAAGTACAGTACTTTCTGAGAGGAACATATCTCGTCCCTCTCCTCACTTGCACTGGATGTTCATTTACAGTGCACAAAAATTCGATGTTAGAGCGCTAACGGAGACTGCAGATATCACACTACATGGAAATGTATTTTGCCTCGAATCCCGTTAAATACCAACAGTGCTCGAGAAATTTCAAATAAAAGTTGTCTACCTGAATACACCTACGACATACAGGTCAACCAAATTTTTTGTACGATGAGCAACTTTCAAGAAAACTGGTGAAATTCGTGATTTCAGGCTTCTACCGCGATGCACATGTCAGACCTGCGTTCTTCTGGGACACTACGCCGCGCCGCGCGGCAGTTCTGTGCCAGCGCTTCGAGACAAGCTGTTGGTCTCATCTTCACGGGCCAAGAAGTCCAAGAAGCAACCGCTGAAGAATGGACCGATAGGTCGTCCCGAAAAGTCGGTACAGACCTACCACTCAATGCTGCATAGTATCCCAGAACAGCGCAGACCTAGTCAAATGCGAGTTTCACTTCGTGTAAAGATGGGCACCGTTCACGCGTACAGGACAAAATACCATTCCGACGTCGACTTGAGATTCCAATTTCTAACGCCAAATATCACAGAGATCCATTAAGAATATTAAACGATCTTCCTATCGTGCCTTCGGTTTATGTACTTAGAGATGCAGAAGTCCAATTATATGCCGATGACCTCCATACAGACACTGACGTTGTACTCTACAGTGCAGAATCCGCACCGCAGAACGCAGGCGCACGCCAACTGTCCGCAGTCTGCAGTACTGCAGTTGGAACGCAGGGCGGTTACCGCTACTGGCTCAACAAGTCTGTCTCGGTTATCACAACTCGCTGTTTCTTTATGACTGACTTCCTACAGCAGTTGTTTCCACGCGGAGCTACACCATTTCGAAGCAACTGTCGGACAGCAGCCTAGAGCGGTGCTGCGTAATTATTTTGGCCGGAGGGCCATACGACCAGCCCGGGTAAACTTTGCGCCAACGCACCTTTATCGATGTATTTGTATTTGTTTGTTTATTTATCTGTTCTTTATGTAACAATGCTGTCAGTGGCTTCCGACTACAGCGCTCACACACGAAACAAAGCGACAGGGGAATTAAATATTACCCATCACTGAAGCGGAATACGCAGCGGCGCAGTTGGACGAGGCACTGTGCTACAAGCCGGGAGGTCGCAGGTTCGATTCCCGATAGAGTCATTGACATAATTGTTCTGGCTGCACTATGGCCCTGGGGTCGACTCAGCCTCTAACAGAAATGAGTACCAGGAATATTTCCTGAGGGGTAAAGGCGGCCGGTGCGTACAGCTGACAACCTTACCACCTTCATGTGCCGACTGTCTAGAAACTCTGGGCGCCGCAGCCTTCTAGAACCCTAAGAGCCTGTCCAAGCCTATAATGCGATACAATTACCTTCACCTTTGCAAAATGTATATACTCGTCTCTCTGTGCCTGTTTGCGGGCGAGATTAATAAAAGCATTACCCTATTGCATTTCTGCTTTTATTTCAATCTCATTACTTCCTAGACGTACTGTGTTTGCGCCTGTCTGACATGCGACAATGCATTAATACAAAAATGCAAGAACTGTATGATTTTTGGCCAGGGAGGGGGGGGGGTGCTGCGCAATTCGGGAGCTTTCCTGTGTCTCTGACTGTCAGCTAATGCTGTTTACGGAAACGGTTGCTGTTTGTTCTGGATCCACACAAAACAAACAAAGGCACTGTGTCGGCAAAACGCAAAGTTCATGCTGTAGAACTTCGTACACACTGGATACCGGGTAGCCGCTTCGCTCTACAGGCTGGTTCTCCAGAACAGGCCTGCCACTACAGCAGACGGTCTTACATGTAAAACACAAGCACCTGTTTCAATACCGCCCGACGGACTCACTTCCCCGTTCTTGTATGTACGAAAAGCTACAAACGTTTCTCTGCCGGGACATACGGACTGATCTCGCGACGAGACGCGACGCGACGCAGCATGTTGATAAACTCGACTCCTGGCAGGGTAAACAGATTCATCTCCTCTCCACAGCGTCCATCCCGCCTCTGGGGCCCGTCCACCTTCATTTCAAACTGGTGCTGGAGTCTTCAAAGGGATAACGGGGCCGGAACGTTCGCTGACGACTCACTCCCATCTAATGCCGAGATGAAGAATGAGTGGAGCCGTACCTCGACTCCACATATGCGTTCATGAAGCGCACGACAACTACTTTCCTTTTACCTCCGTATACGGACATCACAGCAGAAGATACTGGCAAGAACAAGACCATAGGATGCGCTCCGTACGTCAAGCGGAAGGAAACACATTTTGAGAACCCCCCTTAAAAATACGGAAAGACCGTTTGTAATATCTAATGGACCTAACACTGCACAGGATTATGACACCACCTAGCATAGTCAGGATAGTGAAACCGGGAAGCCTAGAAAAGACGCGTTTAGAATGCTGGAAACAAAAAATGCACACTTAAATTTTGGCGCGTAAAAATCTTTTAAGAAACACGTTGGATGTGATTTCTAGATCGCCCCTTTCGGAACGGATTTATACTGTGAGTGAATCCAGCAAGGCTGTCGGCACAGCAATTAGGGCTTCTGCTATTTGCTGTTCGACCAGACTCCTCTAACCGCGCAAGTCTGGACAGCCACCCAAGTTGCACCTATCAGTTCCCTTAGCATTAAAGTCAGTCAAAGCCACGTTCTGTGCGAAAAATACAGAAGACTGAAGTCCAGAGACATGAAGGCAACCTTCCGTACGTACGTAAGGTCTCACGCCAACCTGTCGCGCTTTCAGAAAACTGCACTCCATTCTGGCATCAGAATTTCCAACAGTTCACCGTACAGTGTCACACATCTTAAGAATGAAAAGGCACAAGTAAAGCAGCACTAAGAAGACACTAAATGCACGCTGCGTTCACTGTGCAGATGGATTTCTTATGTGTACCAATAAACTGTAATAATGACTTTTAAGGCTGCACATAAAATGTTTAAAATATTGTGCAATGTACATTTTTGTATGTTTTTGAATGTTTATGAATTATTGCACATCGT
>BLKM01000866.1:10207-32707 GCA_013340265.1 Coptotermes formosanus | reverse complement strand
CACTCAGTAACTACAAGGGCTGTCAATGCGGAGGTACAGCAGTCGGGGCGCAGAACTCAATGCCAGTTAAGAACGCGTCGCCGCAACTCCACTCGCCCAAAGATTTCCATGGAGTGGCGCACCTGAGCACTGGGGCACGTTCACTCGTACAAACAACGCTTAAAACAAAGCCTCCTCAAACCACGACCAGAGCGGGGCCGAGACATGTGCCACTCTCGCACTTAGGGTCCGGTCGGTCCGTGTGTACGCACAACCTGGAACGTTTGTCCGTCGGTCTTTCGAACATGAATTTCTGCTAACAACCTACTTGGTCTCGTTCCTACTTACGTACACACATTATTAGGGGGGGGGCCGCCCCCCCAGTTTTCGTTTACCTTCTAATTTACTGCCATAAAGCCTGTTCAAGCATCAACGAAAAACTGTTAAAAACAAACTGCGTAGCCGATCCCAGTGGCCGCGCGGTCTAAGGCGTGGGTCTGCGGGCGAGCGCTTGCTGGGATCGTGGGTTCGAATCCCACCGGGGGGCATGGATATTTGTCTTGTACAGTGTTTGTTTTGTCAGGTAGAGGTCTCTGCGTGGGGCCGATCCCTCGTCCAGAGGAGTCCTACCGACTGTGGTGCGTGTCTGAGTGTGATCGTGTGAAAATATAAACCCTCGACACCTGCTGTGAATGTTGTGGCGCGACCGGAGATGATCGGCCGCGCCACCATTTGTTGTGGCTCCGGTGGTAATAGTAACCTCACCGCTGCCACCGTTGCTGTGTCCGGTTACCGGTTAGTCGGACCGGCCACAGTTGCCTCTTCGATGGTCCCGCCCTATTGCCTGGCCGACGGACGGACAACCCTACCAGTACCCAGGGGCTTCTCTTCCCCTCTCCAGTTAGGACGAATAACCATCGCGGCGTGAGTAAGACTATGGTGAAGCAACAGGATGGGGCTGGATTTCACTAACAAGGAATCAAACACCGCATCTCTAAGCCTACTTATAATATATATAAACAATCCCAAAATAATTATATACAAGAATTCTATCAGTTCTGCATGCCCGACATTACACTTCACTAAGAATTTGGTCGGTTAGAGCCATACACCCCTCAGCAGCCTTCAGCAATGACGCGGGTCCTACCTGCACTGCAGATAAGCAACAGCGCGGTGCAGAGTACGGCTCTCGCCATCTTGACTCTTCATCAGCTCGCAGCCTCCCGACTCCCGCCCTTCCTTGGGTTATCCGCCGACCAGCGTCGATTCCTCCAGCAAGACCCCATCTGCCCTCACGACCCACATTTCCCGCGGTTTATGAACTGTATTTCTGCTGCCTCTGCAGACCCGCTTCCTGGTTGCAGTAAGGCCTGCCCTGATTCCTAGCAGAGAAATCTGCTGACATAGTTCTGCGTACCCTAGCTAGACCCACTTACAACCAGGAACTCTCATAATGCTGAGTGGCCGTATGGCTCAATCGTAACAGCGGGTGAGTGGGTGACCAGCCCGGGGCTCGCGACCCCTCACATAATGCGTGGCATTACAGTGAACAAGTACGTAGAAGAGGGAAGGACTACGAAACGAAACAAACTGCGTAAAATCACCTAACATTAACATCACGAAACCTTTTCTAAAAACACAAAACTCGATACAATAACAATACATGATCAAACAATAACGTTCCAGGACTGACGCTATCGCGCAAGGGTGGTTTGGCACAGACAACAACTGCAGTCGGTTTCTGTACATTCATTTCGTGGCCGCCAGAGATTAACGGAAAGAAAGGTCCAGTTCAGTCAATTCATCCGTAGCAGCCCCACACGCAAGATGCGCTTTCCTTTGTTGTCACGGAGCAGCGAACAAATATCAAGTTTTGTTTCGAACATATGAATGTTTAAAACTGTTCCCGGGAACGGAAATCTCATCTCCTGTGCGTTTCTGTGTGTGGTTACAACATTCCGAGAGGGGCGAGAGACCCTCGAATAACACAAGGAGCCGGCGGCTTGTAACTGCTCCAAATCCGGAGGGAGTTACAGAAGTTGGTGAACTGATGGTCAGAAATCGTAGAATGGCCCTTAAATAGATGGGAGATCAACTGTAAATTAGCCGAGGACGATTCAGTCAGGTTCTTCATGAAGATCTGCAGGAAGTCTGCCTGTCCAAGGGGCCTCACAACGATGGGCGCATTCCGCCATGACAGTGAAGCACTTCCTCGCGAATCCCAGCGCGCTGGACTCGCCCAGCCACCGCATTCACCTGACCTCGCGCTAGCCGACTTCTCGCCATTCCCTAAAGCGAAAACCGCCAACAAACGAAGATGAGTTCAGCAGCGTCAAGAGCATCAAGAGGACCGTACCCGCAGATTTAACTGGAGTTTCTTTAGGTGTCTTCGAGCACTTCTGCGCAACTTCTAGAAAGGTGTACAAAGTATGCTGCTGTCGCGGGCCATTACTCTGAAGGAAAATAAAGCAATCTTTTTCTTATTTTACGTATATCTACTCTTACAGCAGCAAACTCGGGACGTTACTGTGGCACTGCTGTCTACAGGACACTTCGGGCCACACTGCTATGCGGCCACCTTATGCCCCTACCCGTAACTATATCAAAATGAAACGGCGCACTTTCGTCATGGATTGACATACACCAACGAATGGTGCCTTGTTGGTATGTGTCAATCCTATATGCCGCCAACGTACCAACCACAAAAAGCAAGCGCTGGCATTTTATACTATACATAAGGATGGTTTACTCAAAGAAGCTTTCAATTGGTCGGGACACAAGTCATGGTGTCGACAGTGACGAATAATAAACTGGAATGGAGACAGAATGACTGTCCGTACAGCAGCCAAGCTACGGACGGAAAGTCGGAGCCGGGGGTTCGAGTCCCGGCAGGAGCAGGGATTGCTTTGCCACGGTATCCAAACCGGTTGAACGGTCCCGCCAGCTCCCTGCCCAACAGGTACCAGGGGTCAGGCAACAGAATCGCGAAGCTGACCACTCACCTGCTTCCTCCCCCAGGTGCCCGTGGCGTGGTGCTTTGGTACAGAGACAGCGTTACAGTTGTGAAGCAGGCGAAGGAAAGCTGTCGTGAAAGAACTTCACGTAGCCCTTGAATTTGACTGCAAGACTGCGAGAAATCAAAATAACCTGTCAGAATAGATAGCAGGTGTCCCAACCCAGATATGAACCAAGAACCTCCAGCATGCGAAGAAGATAACTGGCTTGACCCTGGCGTTTGGGGTTGTACGTTTACTCGGTCATTTCCTTACTGTTCATTGAACGACCCCTTCACAACTGATGACTGTTTAAACCCCACGCGGTACATGAAGGGTAACGAGACGCCGATACACCACGACACCGTCGTAGCAGAACCTGCGGTTATGTTATGAAAACAAGGCTGTTTGGTTTCCTATGTCAGAGACAGCAGTTACAGTGGCGACCAGACAGCGGGCTTCTCACTGCTGGTCATGCATGCTACAGCGATTTGCTGGCCGGCGAGAAGTCAGTACCGAAACGAAGTCTGGTTAGAAGATCCGACGCCTGTTCTCTCTTATTTGCTTCCACTGGGCGGTAATGCCACTGTAAACGTAAATTAATAACGGTTACAGACCGTTCAACAATGTACGCTGGCTGCCGCTCCTCTAACTCGACGTCGTGGTCGAGTGGGTGTTATTTCTGATTCGCGCTTGGCAGGTCCAGCGTTCAAATCTTCTCTCGGAGGAGTGGCCATCCTGAGGTTCACGTACTTCTCAGGTTTTCAAGGAAAACTTCTCAAAATAGGCCACGACCGCTTCCATCCACGTCCCTAAACGAACTCCGAGGAGCGCAATCATCACGCCTATTCCTATAGATGTTTTCACACACCGCGGGACAGTCAAAGTGTTCGTATCCACTGTCACAAACGTAGCTCTACGACGGCGGTAAACCCGGGATATTTGGTGTCCGGAACGGAATTTTGCGGGACATCGGAAAAGAACTCTTCAAAGCCCACGAAACCGGGTCTGTCCAGGGAAAACCGGGATGAATGACGCCAACTTCTTCTGACCCATCAACAATACGAAATTACCAGGTACACAGAGGAACCGGTTAATTCTTGCAGTTTGTCAGTTGTTTTGTTAGAATCACGGTCAGGGCAAGAATGCCAAGATGCATGTATGCTTATTATATGACGCCTACTAAAAGAAACCGAGTAAGTTAATATCGAAGTCTGATATTTCCCAGACGACCAGCAGGTGCAAGCAGAAACACAGTTAGCAACAGTTCACAATCATTCCCCTGCCCACCTCCAGGTGCAAAAACTTTTTATAGCCACACCCAAGTTCCTCAGCGTCTTGTTTCAACAACTTTTTTGGAACCAGTTCGTAAATCACATTATAACGCGCCTGGTCTCTTGCACAAAAAGCTGAACTGCTCGGGGCAAGCATTTTCTGCAAAATCACGGCATCATTATCGACGCAACAAGAAGTTCGTCCACATAACATTGTGTTCTAACACCAAATTTGAGTAATATCAACAGTATTTACAAGAACTTTTTCCACTGTCATAAAATTACTCAACACAATACACTACGTTTCGGAAGCAAACTGCTTCCTTCTTCAGATGGAACCACCAATCGTACAACACAATACATGGTGCCTTATTTTGAGTATTTTTATGAAACTGAAAAAGCTCTTGCAAACGCCACTGATATTACTCATGTAGAACCACTGTCGAAAGTCTACACGTTACCACGAAACTTGAGGTTGTTACCATGATGAACAATCTTACGGCACGTGACGCCGTGTTGTCTGGTAGGCAGAAACCACTGCTTCGAAGACACTTGTTTAGAGTGACCCTGAAGATAAAGGCAACAGTTTCCTCCCAAACGCTGACAAATGGCGCGCCGCCCCAAAAGACACTATTGTTAAAATTTGGTTCATACCTCATAGAAAACACGCCTCGTCTTGATTACGTAAATGTGCTGCGCCTGAGGCGTGTGTTTTCTTATGCCACCCTTGTTACGGCTCTGCTGCCGCCCTGTTTACATTGTGCATATCAACAGTCAGAAATGTTCGGACTATAATCTTGAACGAAAACAAAAATAGGCTCCTGCCAGGAATCGAACAGTGGACCTTCCAGCCTACAGCCTAATCACTACACTCACTGAGCTACCGCGGCCCATGTAAATTTACATTATACAAAAAAAAGTTTCAAACTGCCACCATTCGGTGAAAGGTAACTCAAAAATATTGCATACAAGATTTGTACAATTTTATGACCTATCTTCATTTCGCGTGCACAGGCTTCATACTTCGCGCGGCAACCATGTTAGTCTTATACATTCAAGAAACGTCTTTAACCCTTTAGAGACGAAACGTAATCTGTTTTATATAAGGACTCAGTGCGTACCGCGCTGTAAACACTCTCCACTTCGGTTATAAAAACCATTCTCTTAATGTTGCTGTTTGTTCTGAGATCCACACAGAACACAAACACAATGTGAGCACCACACAGAACTGTTGAGTGTTAAACCTGGCGGTACGTAAAGTAACCGCTAGGCTTTAAAAGGTTAAGGCTGTACATTTTTATATCAACCACAGTACTGTTGGATGGCGCACGTACCTTTCGGTATGCATTTCTTGTCTCCCGCATTCTTGTTTAACAATCGTTTATAAACAATGTACTATTTAACTTGTCTACATGTCTTGTAAACTGTAAAAACAATGCTGCAGTTTGTACACTTCCAGGAATTATTTAAGGATTTACCTACGTCGACGTCTGTTAGTGTACCACTGAACGAGTGTGCACAAAATCCTACGCTCTTTCCCAAACAACTTACACTTTTAAAATGTCTGCACAGGGAAACATAATCGTCTCTTGGCCAAGAGCTGTGGAAATAATGCCATAAATTCCTTAGTATGTCTGAGGTCACACAGAAACTCAACTAATGTTTCCTACATACCCAGACGGAAGCAATTATCTCCTCTACTTGCGGAAGGATGAATCTGTGATACACTGCAAGTTACGTAACTCCTACACACCCACCGGTCGTGCACTGGCTTACATTTGTAGCAGGCCAAGACGTAGTGTGTTTAACTTTTCATTTTTCAGAGCAGCGTTTAAAACAGCTTTTCCCTTTTTCGCTTTATTGTTGTAAAATCATGAAGCGCCACCGCTATGCTTTAACTTTAAGAAATATGGAACTGTTTCCTTCTGGGAAAGTAACAAACATTTAAGTCAAAGGGATATTGCTCCACGCTTTGGAATTCAAACCAGTACGCTAGGAGATATGCTAAAAAATGCAACAAAAATTAGAGTCTTTTGAACACAGCAGCTATAGCGCTGACGCAAAGCGACAGGGGAAGACCCGATTCGACGTCGACGTAGCTTGGCTGGCCTGGTTTAACCTTTTAAAGACGAAGCGTATCTGTATTATATAAGGACTCAGCGCGTACCGCGCTGTAAACACTCTCCACTTTGGTTATACAAACCAGTCTCTTGATGTTTTATAAGGCAAAAGTTGCTGTTTGTTCTGAGATCCGTACAAAACACATAAACGCAATGTGGGCACCACGTAGAATTTTTTAATGTTAAACCTCGTCGTATGTAAAGTTACCGCTAGGCTTCAAAAGGTTAAGGAAACAAGAATAAACAGTCCTGAGGTGGCCATAAGTGGCCGAGTGCTGTTGGAAAAGGCAAATAATTTTGGCAAACAGTTAGCTCACAGTCAAGATAGTATTTCCGCAGCCTGGATTGATCGACGGAAAATTCGTCACAGCACTGGGTCTAAGAAAATGTGCCGCGAATTGGCTGCTGTTCGTGAAAGTGACTTACTGCTGCACGAATGGAAGGCCATAAAATTAAGGCAAATTTTAGATACATTTTCACCGCGTGACATTTACAATGCGGACGAAACAGGACTCTTCTGGAAGCATTACCTGATCGCACTCTGCTTTTAAAAATGAACGTGTTTCAGGAGGTAAGTTGTCCAAAGAAAGAGTGACGTGTTTACTTTGTGATAGTGTGGCTGGAGAAAAGTGCCATTGCTTGTGACAGGACAGTACGCAAAGCCGCGGGCTTTCAAGCGTGCAAATAGGCTGCCTGTTGAATACAGGGCCAATCGAAAAGCGTGGATGACTTCCACGTTATTTGATGAGTGGCTGCTAAAATTTGATAACCGTATGAGGGCCGAAAAGTGCAACGTCGCTCTTATTCTGGACAACTGTGTAGCTCATTCTGTAAACACAGCTGCTGTGAGAAACGTCTCAGTTTATTTCCTGCCGCCTAACACAACGTCTAAAATTCAACCGATGGACGCTGGGGTAATTAAAAATTTTAAGCTACATTATTGCAGTCAATTAGTGCGCCAGCGATTAGCTGCTCATGAAGGAGTTTCATTTCAGTTCGACATTCTCGATTCAGTGCGACTCTTGCGTCGCGCTTGGCATGTGGTAGAGCCAGAAACAATCATTAGCTGTTACAAGTCAGTGGGACTGCATACTGGTGACAGAAACGAAGAACAAGGTGAGACAAATGATTCATCAGATTTTCCAAGCTCGGACTCTGACAGAAATGACTGCGATGCACTTACGCGCTGTATTTCCATTCCCGATGGAGTCAACTTTCATGACTGCTTGTGTATTGATGATAATGCTGCAGTTTCAGAGGTGACCAGTGACCTCGACATTGTTGCTGCTGTGTCTGACCGTGCCGTAACTGATGGTAGGTCGTGCCATGGCTCAGGCGGTTAGCCGCCGGCCTCCCATCGCGGAGGCCCGGGTTCGATCCCGGGTCAGTCCATGTGGGATTTGTGGTGGACAAAGTGGCACTGGGACAGGTTTTTCCCCGAGTTCTTCAGTTTTCCCCTGTCAATTTCATTCCACCGGTTCTCCATTACTAGGAAAAGGACAAAAAATAATCATCATCTTCATCATAGGGTTGCACAATAAGCCTCATGGCTGCAGTGCGTCCGTAGCGTCTGCTGCAGGGCCCTTCACCACTTAAAAAAAACTGATGGTAGCGATGATGAACGCGAAATAGGTGCGTGTGAATTAGAAAGCTCTGACAGCTCTCCAGGCAAGCACACAGCACTGTGCTGCACACTGTGCGGACGGTAACTTGGGCATTAAACTGTACTGTGCGGAGAAGGACCTCCAAAGGCGATTGTCCAACGCCAAGAAGCAAACAAACATCACTGACTTTTTCACCCTAAAACAAAATAGCGTGTAATGTGTGCTTCTGGATGCGCCAAATGTACATGTACATGTACAATAAAACTGAAAACCTGAGTAACTCAGGTGGTGTTGACTCAAATGTCATTTTAAACGTAATTTAACCGAACCTCGGATACAACTGACTTCGGCTATTACGGATATTTTTACGACTCCCCTTGGGATCCGTTATAACCGAGGCCGGCTGTAATCCGCAAGGCACAAAAGCCGCACAGTGCACAAACTACTGCTTGTCACTTCCCGCTGTTGCTGTGCAGCGTGCATGGGCGGTCTGAGTTGGCTGTGTTAATACGATAAATGAGCCGGCAGGAAGTGGCAGACAATATTCGTCAGATAAAATAATGACGCTATACCTCACCAAATACGGCAGTACAGAAATGTATACACATAAGTCCTGTGTCCCAGTCTCAGTTAAGAGATTCGCCGTACCGAGTGATATTTAGTGCAGTTTCCTCAGTCTCGCCATCTGTTGCCTCTAGCTACAACCCCCCCCCCCCTTCCCGACCCACCCAACCAAATCCATTGTAACTTAGTAACTATTCTGTCATTTTCAGCAGACCCCTCAAGCTGTCAGAGTAAAATCCATGGGCATGAACTGCATTTTTCTGTGATGAACTTTAATTAGCAGAATGAAATGGCTTATAGTCAACACGTGTACACAGGACTTGTAACTTAGTCTTTATTTCCCACGTGTCGAACTGTTCGTGCACAAACATGAGAAGGAGCAGACTTCTGTAACACATATTCAACAAATCCCCCACGGTTAGCCATACGCAATCATGAAATTCGTCTAAAATACGTTCGAGGATTCAGTTCGCACCTCAATGTAAACACTACATCTCGATTACAAACACCAACAGGTAACTGCCATTTAGGAAAACACATGTCAGAGGAACCTGCTACCTCCATCACCTACCCTAATCACAGAGGCGGCACATTACTCTGACATGTCAATACACCACTACTGACTACACATGCAACCTTCACAACCACTGCCATGAAAACCTCAAATGTTGCAAGAACACAATGCTCTAAACCAGCAGAAAATTCAATATGAGCAGATCTTTACAGTACAGCAGCTACTGTATGCAGACATTACAGTACAGCAGCTACTGTATGCAGACATTACAGTACAGCAGCCACTGTATGCAGACATTAAACAAAATTCAAAAGCTCTACATTTGCCATGCATTTCAGATGATTCTCATAACAAATAACTGTTATTTCCTTAAACACCAAGTGACAGGTGTCTGGAGACTCGTTCACTGCTTAAATAGGAAAGGCATTTTTACATATTTGTTACATGAAATTTGTGCTTCAAATGGTTAACAGACATGGAAACAATGAAGTAAAACTAAGTAATATGTCTGGAATTCCTAGAACAGGGCTGATGGTCTTTGTGTAGAAAGGGAAAAAAATGCTGCTTAAGTTCGATATGACAGGGCCAAGAACTGCATACAGCATGCTTATGAATACAATACTTCAGGATGAGCCACCACATAGTCTGGTTAGGTAGGTACTAATGTTCCAGACGAATCTGCTACCTGCATGTTCAGCATTGAGGATGGAAGCACCGAATTTCTACAAGACGTTGGTTGGTACCTGACTACCAAACTAAAAGTACAAGGTGTGACACCCCAGAAGATCATAATCTTAATATTTACAGCAAGGTTGTGCTATGTCCTGGATGGTTAGTTGCCAGCGTCTCATCACACAGGCCTGGATTCAATCCCAGGCAAGACCATGTGGGATTTTTAAGTGACAAAGGGGCACTGGGACAGGTTATTCTCTGTATACTTTGATTTTCCACTGTCAGCATCATTCCACCAGTGCTCCACACTTGCGCATTCATTCACCTAGCACTTACACTACACATCTCAGCAACTGCAAAAACCATTACATAAAAAAAGTATTCACTACTATGACACCCTCACACACACACACACACACACACACACACACACACATACATACATACATACATACACACACACACACATACATACATACATACATACATACACACATACATACATACATACATACATACATACATACATACATACATACATACATGCGGGGCCGCAGTGGCGCAGTTGGTTGAGGCACTGCGCTACAAACCGGCAGGTCGCGGGTTCGATTCCCGATGGTGTCAGTCGATTTTTCATTGACATAATCCTGTCGGTCGCACTATGGCCCTGGGGTCGACTCAGCCTCTAACAGAAATGAGTACCAGGAGTATTTCCTGGGGGGCAAACGTGCGTAGTGCTGACAACCTTACCATCTTCATGTGCCGATTGTCTAGAAATCTGGGAGCCTCAACCTCCTGGAACCCTAAGGGCCTGTCCAGGCCTGTAATGGGACTGCTTTACCTTTCACCATACATACATGCATGCATGCATGCATGCATGCATGCATACATACATACATACATACATACATGCATACATACATACATACATACATATGTTGGCGTTCATTTCGCAACACCATCACCACTTTCGATGAAGAAAAGAGGGGGGAGGGAGGGAGGGAGGCACCTTCATTTCCCAAACTTTCTTGGTTACAAAACACTTTTAACTTAGTAAATATTTACTGAACACATGTGTCTTGTGGTCCCTCATTCATCAACTAAAAGCCAGCACAATCAGATCTGTTAGTAACCAAATGTAAGGTTCTTATAAAAATTCTTATATGTACGGTATCTTCAGCTATGATCAAATATGCTAATACAAATTTCATAAAAAATCTATGATTTTTTGGTTTCTCGATTTTTTTATGGAACACCTATTCACACCTCACTTGGGACACACCGGCATACACAGGGCTGCTCCTGTCCCTAACCACCATGCTATGAAAACATACATATGCACACACACTATTAACCTTAACATAGTGCAGGTAAATAGACAGCTAAGGGTATTGTAAACAGAGAATGAGTGACTGGACAGAGATGCCAATGGAGCATCCACAAAAGCAGTGCACAGTGGGAGAAAAAGGCATACTATTCATTAACCTGCTACAGATTCCATAATTGTCAATATCAGTTAACCTGGCCATGCCACCAAACTGAATGTATGTTTATGTGAAACAATCCAAAGCTGAAACTTTATTTTTATAATGACTAGGCCACAGACTAGAAAAATGAGGAAATGTCATTCAATTCCCAGCAGGACAAAAAGATTTTTCTCTCCTCTAAAGCATCCAGACGGGACCTGTGGATCACCCAGCATTCTTCACTAAAAGTACGAACAATAACGCACAAATTTAACCTGTGTGACCCGAAGTCCTTAGAGGGCCACCTTCACTCCGACATGTTTCGGTGGCATATATACTGCCATCATCAGGGAGAGTGTCGGAGTGAAGGTGCCCTCTAAGGACTTCAGGTCACACAGGTTACCTCTGTGTGTTATTGCTGGTACTTTTTAGTGAATAATTCCATAAAGATGCATGGTGAAAACAACGTAGTAAAATTCGCCAAGTACTCTATTCAATCAGAACTGTGGGTGAAGAATTTTACTTTATTCAGTGATGAGATGCAGTAGTTCTGAGGGTATGTGTGGTTATGGGCTGTATGTCCAGGATTTGATTCCCAGCACAATTTAAGATTGCTCTCGCCCCATGACATCCAGGCAGGCTCTGCAGCTCACTCATCCTGCTACAAAATGGGTCCTGCGGCCATTTTCTCAAGCACAGAGTGGCTGGGGCAAGGAGCTCACTGTGTACAGAAATCTCATATCAAGGTTTCGATTGCAGGAAGATATGCCTCGACCCCCCACATACCTTGACGGTATACTTAATTTCACACAGAACAACTTTACCTTTATATACTTTTTAATTCAATGTCTTGTTAAAACAACTGCAGGTTATACAGCAGTGAACAGCACGATGACTATGAATATGGAAACATGAAGGATATGGGACAACACAGTCACAGCCTATTTTAAGGCAGACCCTGAAGAAGTGAGAAAAATTCTTACAGGACAGTTGATCTCAAAGCATAAACATCACCTAATGATAAGATAAGGGCAAGTAGTGCTATCCAGGACACAGCATCATTTACTACGTTTCATGGATAAACGGTTCAAAGTTACAACAATATTTAACTGAACTGCCAACATGACAGGTCACCAAAGGGAGTGCGATTCCACCATCTTTTCATTATCCTCACAAAGCAGCAATCTGTATGATATTTGTTTCATGCCATCATTGCCATAACATGATACATGTCCTACAGCCATCAGGCAAGAAATGCAACATCTGATCATCAGATATGATTGAGTCAGCTGGACAAACATTTTATTTCTTGTAAATAATTTGTTTACATGAATAAAGTTTAAGATGTGAGGCACATTTGATATAAAATGTATATAACATTGGTGTGACTGCAAAACTGACTCAGTACATAATACAACTGTATGTCGGAATGAAGACACACAGGGTTCTTATTTTATCTCTAACATACTTCCCCACTCCAATTGCCATTCTGCCACTTAACAGGGTAAGATGGCAGAAGTGACAAAACAATGTCTGTCACATAAATTATGGAATCCCTATAAATAAACATATATATTGTCTATATTAGAGAATGGTGATGAGAGACAGAGGCAAAAGTAATCAGAATACTACACTTATGCTAAATACACACCTACAGGTACTGTATTAAGTTGTATCATATTTTGTGACAGTTTATTTTTGATTAAAATCAGACAATTTTTAATGCATGTTCTGTGTTACATTAATACTGAAACAGCCTGGTGAAAAACTGCATTTGACTTATCTGCAGTCTCTAGAAATGGAAATCATCACTGTAAAATATAAGATTTGACCATTATAGAGAGAATTCATAACATACTTTCGTACACACATGTGAAAAATGCAGCAACAAAGTGCTTTCTGAATACAGTGGCAGAATTTCTGGCGAGATAACGAACAGCCTGGACTGTTCGGATTCAGAAGTGTAATTTAGTTCAACACGGACCAATTCTAAATAAATATGGTGATTATTGTGCTAGTGTTAGAGGTAAGCCAATTTTGTTCAAGATAAAACAGTTCTAAATAAATCCGTTGCCTATTCAGCTAGTGTCAGAGGTGACAGTTCTGTTCAACGTGGACCGGTTCTAAATAAATATGTTGACTATTGAACTAGTTTCATTCAAGATGAACCGGTTATACATAAATCTGCTCGCTTTTCGGTTAATGTTCGAAATGACACGACTTTCCTGTAGAACTGTTTATGGAACACCTTGTCTAATGATGAGCACGTAAGGAGACAGTTATTACTGTACACTGCACAAAGAATGCTTTATTTTTATTACATTTATTTTGTATGAGACACACTTTGGCTGTGATTGGTATTAATGAATTCACTGGGAACTGAGACTGGAGAAACTTCCCGAGTACCACTAAACTGATATCTCATTATGAGAACGCACTGGCAGTGACACAAAAAGGTTGCATTTTTTTCTCTTTACATTCAGACTGAAATTACAGTCCTCATACCATACAACACTCTCTTGTAAAAAGCATCCAGACTACACCTGGGGGGTCTATGCAATCTTTTATTCAATTGACACCAAGGCCTTTTCTCTAGGGGCAAACAGACCAAGACGTTACTGTTGGCACCCCACCTGCTTGGGTTCACTGAGACGTCTTGACCAACATGCCATCATTCAAACAGAAACACTTGTTGCTCCTACACGCATGAATGACTAAGAAATGCCGCTGGTTTGTAAATTTAACTTCTAATTTTAATGTAACTAAATGTTAATCCTTTGGGTTTATTTACACTAATCACAATACTAATCAAACTTCTGGATACTGTTCGGTTTTGATACACTTAATTAGATTTCATTGTTCCAACAATTATATACACAATGTTATTGGTGTTCAGAAAAACACTACTTGCCCTTATGGCCCTTGTGTTTTAGTACAAACACGGTTTATGACACAGTTTGTGGCTTAGTACAACCACTATGACGACACTGTTTGTGGACAACACACAGCCACACATCTACACGCGACAAATGTGTAACTCCACGTCTTGTGGTTTAGTACAACCACGAGTAGTGTTATTACACTGGTTTGTGGTTTGGTACAACGACCTTTGTACAACACACCGCCGCACGTCTGCACACAAGTGTGTACCTCAGGGTGCCCCAAGCCACGCTGCTTTTCCGCATCACGCGCTTAGGGTGTGGCTAGCATCATGTGATGCTCGCAAGATTGGGCAGTGTCGCAATCTTATGCAACACCAACCCTTAACAAAAATGTACATTTCAAATTCAAGAATATTAAGACAAAAGTCTGTTCTGCCGCCTTAACATCACGCTGCTGAGGTTAAATGTGTGTGAAGCTACGCCTATCACCCGTATGCCTTTTACGGCGGCAAGCTCCTGAAAAACGCCTACAAGTTCACACGGCGTCATACACCAGTATACTTGAACCTTAACGACAAGTTTTAACACTGTATGAATACTTACCATTTACGCAGATGATCAGACAGGTTATTTGTGCGATCCACGACGCCACTGCCATCCTAATTACACTTCGATTGCTCTTCCGACAAATCTTCCTTCTTCTTTCTCTTCTTTAGCGCCCGTCAGCTCACGTCCCCAACACTCCTCATCCTCACGCGTATTGTACACTGACTTCTTCGTCTTAGAGAGAACTCCGTAAGAAGATGGTACGGTGGTGTGTTATTCCGTGGCGTTTGAAGAGCACGGAAGTAGGCATGTAAGTGGAGGGGGAGATGACGCTTACCTGTGGTGGGCGGTGACTATGACGCTGGATGCGGGGCAGTACGAAGTGGCGGAGTGGTTGCAGCCGTTGGGAGGGGAGGTGAAGCACTCCAGTCGGTGTTCGCGACGAGGGCGATGAACTTAGTGAAATCGTCGACGTTTTCATGCCGACACAGCGCCGCGAACACGTAATGCGCCAGATGGTAAATGTAGTCCCCAACCCGGTTATACGGGTTGACAAAAGCCTTCACATGACGCCACGTTCCTTCTATGGTGTTTGTGTGAGCTCCAGTATGGTGATCGACGAAGGATATGGGATGATTTACGGTATGGTGTGTGTATCCGTGGGCCGCGATGTCCCGGTACGCCGCCCAGCAGTCACTGATGACCGTTGTGCCGGGTTCGATCCAGTCACAAATAACAGCCATCAAGGTTTCGGCGGTTCTGTCCGGAACGGGAACAAGGAAGGTTCGTCCGGACTCGCGTTCGACG
Organism: Coptotermes formosanus; assembly: GCA_013340265.1. Taxonomy (NCBI): domain Eukaryota; kingdom Metazoa; phylum Arthropoda; class Insecta; order Blattodea; family Rhinotermitidae; genus Coptotermes; species Coptotermes formosanus. The sequence goes on along the minus strand of BLKM01000866.1, from coordinate 17,286 downwards.
CCGCCGAAGACCCACTGCCCTTTCACAGCGTGGCCCCTATTGTACTTGCGCCGACCGAACTTCCTCTCGTCGATCTCGACGATCTTGTTAGGACCGCCGATCTTCTGAGAACTGCCCAGCACGTACTCCATGGCCTCTCTACAGAATTGGCCCCAGTCAGCGATGGTAGGGGAGCTGAACTGATGCTCTTGCTGGATAGTGCGAGCAGGTACGCGGCGCACGATGGCGTAAGTGAGGAACATAACCTCCATGAAATTGAGGTGACTCTGCTGGAACCATGAACCGTGCCTGATAGACGTAGAAGCAGAGCATGCGGAAGCAGAAACGATCCTCCGACATCGCCATCTGTAACAATCCTTGCGATTAGCGTCGACGCACCAGGACATTTGCGAACCGCACTTATGACACACCATGGCGCTGCGAATAAGCCCCACATCCTTGAGGAACTGGACGCCGACGTCGTTGGTAGCGAAGAGAAAAGCCAGGAAGAGTTTGTTGGCAACCCCGTCGGTGCCAAGCGTCGCGCGCCCATAGGTGGTGGGTGGAACATAAGGCATTCCACCTAGCCGCCGTTGATATTCGGAAATGATTGCAGTTAGATGTCGAGAAGCCATTGATGTGCAAATTGAAGGAACAGTTAGAAACGGTTCAACGTAAGTGAAGCACCACAACAGACACCACTTACACAGCCACACAAAGTAAGATTGAGGTCCCGCGAAAACACAGAGAATTCAAATAGGAGGGAGGGAAATGAGGGAGAGGGACAAAGATTCATTCGTTAGGAAGAACATATCGGACCAACCAAAGTCAGTATAGAGAGTGATAGTAGGGGAAGAACGGAGGGAGGAAAGACGAAGATTGGAATATTTCGAAGAACAAAGTGCAGTGAGGTGGTGGGGAAGGCAGCCAGAGAATGATACCACGTGGTGAACCGGTGGCAGGAGTGAGCGAGGGTGGACGGAAGGGAGTAACGCATATCTATAGGAATAACTTGAACGGCTAAGCGAAGTCAATACGTATAGGAATAACTTGAACGGCTAACCGAAGTCACTATCTATAGGAATAGCTTGAACGGCTAACCGAATTCACTATGTATAGGAATAACTTGAACGGCTAACCGAAGTCACTATCTATAGGAATAGCTTGAACGGCTAACCGAAGTCGCTATGTATAGGAATAACTTGAACGGCTAACTGAAGTCACTATGTATAGGAATAACTTGAACGGCTAACTGAAGTCACTATGTATAGGAATAACTTGAACGGCTAACCGAAGTCACTATGTATAGGAATAATTTGAACGGCTAACTGAAGTCACTGTCGACAAAAGATGTTGGGGTAGAAGGGGCGGAAAGTAGTGAAGGATACGAATATTGAAAACGACTAACCGTTGCCAGTGTAGCGGAGGACCCGGGTGGTGGCAAGAATGTAGGAGAAAGTAGGAGAAGGCACACAGGAGATGTGAGGCAGAGCAGCGCTGCTGCCGGGAGAGTTAGGAAAGACGGTGAGGATCATATCAGCGCCACAGGCGGCAGATTGCTGAACTACCGTACCATCTTCTTAAGGAGAGCCGGCGGGCGTTTGTTCTGAGGTTACCAACGCCTTACCGTCCATCATAAAAATATCAACCGGTAGACGTGTTACCATACACTATACCTACACATGTGGTAGCATATAACTTAACGACAGATAGGGGAACATTTTCGACAGTTTATTCTTTACTCACCTTCATTTACTCGCTGTCAGACGGCGATACACAAATACCAGCAAGGTCGGAATCTGTGTCTGATTCTTCTGCACCGCTGCTAGAATCTGATCCCACATGAATTTCGAAAGATCCGCCAGCACCACCATCTTCATATTCGTCTATTCGGCCTTCCCGTTCAAAGAACTCTACTTCAATTCGTTGAACACGGCGACATCGGGAAGCCCACTCCTCTGGTTTCACCGAAGAAAACTTGTCGTACAACAGCTGCACGATGTCGTCTGTTTTGAAGGTTACGTTATGCGACGCAACCCAGTTTTTAACAAATGCCCATATTTTTTCAATTGGATTTAATTCTGGGTGGTAGGGAGGAAGACGGAGAAGGGAAGTGCCGTGTTTTGCTAGCAGATTATCGACTTTATAGCATTTGAAGTGCGGCTTCTTCAGTTTAATAAGTTCATAGAGCTCGGTTTTAAACATACTTGCCGAGAAAGGAATGTTTCTGTCAGCCAATCCTGCATCGACTTCTTGGTTGATTTTGAAGTGGGAGCGGGGCTGTCCTCTACATTGTGGCATGAAGTGTTGTCTAAAACAATTACAGAACGCGGAAGCAAATTCGGGATAAGTTTTTCGTTTATCCACCTTATGTAGTTCTCACTGTTCGTTTCATCGTGATAATCACCGGTTTTTGAATTTGATTTGAAGATGACGAGGGCATTAGGAACAAATCCAGCTTCACCACCTGCATGTACGATTATGAGCTTCCTCCCCTTTGCTACGGGCACATGAACACCTTTGTCAGAATCGTCGGACCAAGAATACGGTGTAGTGTGGTTGCTGTGTATGTATGTCTCATCTGTGTATATTATCGGTCTATTTTCTTGCCTGTATTGCTTTATTCTTCTAACGAAAATCGTCCTCTGGAATCGAATGTCTTGTCTTTCAGTCAGTACCGTTCTGTTGCTTTGGGTCCTCTTCCACTTAAATCCCAATTTCTTCAAAATACGCCGCAGACTTGACTTGCTGCCAGAAAATGCAATGTGTTCGACTAATTTGGCGTGCAGATCCTTCACGGTGGGTCTTTCGCCTTCAGTTACAGCAAAATTATAAATGGGCCTACGAATTACTTCTTCATCAAAATCATCAACAGTTAATTTCTTGGAAGGTTTGCATCTGTTCTTGCCAGGTGTGGAAATTGATGTACTTTCCACTTCAGGTATTTTCTTTCATTGACGACACGTCGAACGGTGCGTGACGGAAAGCCAGTGGCGTCAGCTGCTCTCTTACCGAAATCTTTTATTGGAATTTGGATTCCTTCACTTGCTTCACGTTTCATGAAAGCATGCACATTATAATTTCTCTAGCCTGACTATGGAGAGTTTTACAATTAAGTTTAGACTGTATTGGAGCCATTGCACAAATTAACAGCACGACTGAAGCACTCACAAGGAAGTTTACTACTCCCTTTTTCCAAGACGTTACAAGAAGGATAATGTGTTTGCTGTGGCTAGTGCTGAGGTGGGCGGAGATTATTCAGTACACTACCTGCTCTGTTGTAACAATGGTCATTTTGGGTTCAGCCGTCGAGCTGTGAAGATTATTTAAACTCAAGGGTCATCAGAAAAGGTACTGTTTCCTGTTTCCCTGAAATGGCAACACGGTGATCCGCAGTTAACACCAGTCCTTGTTCGCTGTTGCCATTTTCCTTACAGGCTGCCGCTGCGAAAACCTGCAGACACTCGTATTACACTGTTTTAAATGAAGTTATCAACACGAGGCCAGGTCATGGTATGCGCATGTGGCAACATGAGAACGATTCCACAGAACTGTGGAGATGGGTGGGAGGAGACGAAAATTGCTTTCTGGGCGCGGCCAAGAAGCTGGGAACCAGCTTTATGTCATTTACAATCCATAGAAAGGATGTACAATAGAATCATGGGCAATCATGGTGGTCCCCCGCACCAAGTCTCTGCACTGTCTCCCGTGTGTTGCGCTACTGGCGCTCATTGCGGCCAATAGCCACTGCACTGTCTCCCACGTGTGGGGCTGCTGGCGCTCATCCGAGGGCTATATGACGAGCGACCGATACGAATGTTAGAGAATGTTGTGGAGTATGGTGGCACCCACGTCCCTTTACTCCGGGAACCTGCCAATCGAGACCGACTTACGTTAGCCGTTTCAGCTATCTGTCTATGATAGTGGCCTCCTTTCGAGCGGCATGTTTGTGTAAACATTGTATCGTAATTTGTTAGGAAGACATCCGTTGGAATAATTTGAAAAGAAAGGAATCAATTTGATGTTTGACATGAAAGAAGAATGAACTGTACTTCACATGTGGTTTTATCGTGTGTCCCCCCTCCCTCCCACCAAGTAAGTGATAAATCGTACGGTAGTTAGACTGTTGCACCAGCACGTGGACTGCAAGTGAGGTTATGTGTAATCCGTGTTGAGTAGTACGTGTAAGCGATTGCTATGTGAGATTTTACATGCTGTGATAATATTTTGTGGTTTTGACGTCGAAAATCCGTCATGAAATTTGGTGTTGGGATTGATAATGGGTTTGGATATTGCGAACTGATTGCTTTCATATTCTTACTTGAAGTACTTGATGAACAGTGTTTTCGTGTTTATTTAGTTTACAGCCTCACTGAATTTCATATTGTGGTTCTGTGTTACATATATTTTCAGTGTAAGTCAAATGTGCGATTATCAGGAATTTGTAGGTTATATTGGAACTAGAAAACCTAATCTGTGGTAATAATGGCTTCTGAAGTGCCCAAACGTAGAAGGGAACAAATAACCGTAAAACCCAAGAAACGTCCAAGTCTGTTATTTGAAAAGTGGCGTGAAGATTGGAAAAATGAAGCCGCTAGTAAAGGCTGAGAGACTGTGGAGTTCTAGATTATTTTGGAAAGAGATTATGCATCATTTTGGACCGCAGGCTTGCGGGATACAGGGAAACTCATCCTGAAGGTTGGTTACATTACACTATGTGCTTATTGTCTGTTGTGGTGACTTATGTGTTTAATGCATATGTTTAGTCTATATGCTATATGTATTGTCTGCATGACGAAACACAGCTCCATAGGTGAGAGTTACAGTTGTTCTGAGTGGACAGTGGAATGTTATAAGCAACAAATGTCTTGTGCTTCCAGGAACAGATGATTTCTGTGGTGACATCAGTACACATGGCACTTCCAGAGCCATAGCTTCCACCAGCAGACAGAATAAACCAAAGAAGAATAAGAAGAAGAACAGTTTCAAAGTTGGTGTATGCTACAACAATCTTATGCCATTGGGTTGGAAAGTTTCTTTCATTTCTGTTAGTCTGTGGAAAATCCATCATTTCGTACATTTATGTATGTGCTGCAATTTTCTGGACTGTGCTTGCAGTTGCTCTTTTCTTCTTGGTAAGAAAATTGTTTATCTTCTTCAAGGCTGTCAGTGTGGTGTAAAGTTCAAGATTGGCACATGTGAGGTAGAATGTTTGAATTGTAATAAATCTCAGGTTAGCTAGTCCCATGCAGAATCATTGCATGCACAAAAAATGCAATTCATATGCATCTTAAGTAACTTAGATGTGATTCTAAATGGTGAAGCACGTGAAATATGTGCTATTAGAGTTCCAGAAAAGTATATTTTCACAACTACTGTTAAACATCACAAATTCCTAGAGCAGTGGGTCCATACAAGATTTCAGGTTCTAAGAGCACGGTTGGTGGCGTTTTAGGGATGTGACATAATGTGATACATTGTTTTCATGCTAGTGGTGAGTTGCAGCTGTACTTATTTTTGTACATCTGTGAAGTTCTACTATGGGTTGTAGGCATATCTCTTGATGTGTACATTTGACAGTGTTATGTTTTGTGTATGGAGGTATGTAGCTGAAGATTTTTTTCTGTTATTGATCATGTGTGTGTTGCTATATTTAGCCTATTCTGTGAATATTATGTGATTACAGTGACATGTGGCAGAAGGTCTGTCCATTGCACTTTGTCTTGATATCTGTATGCCTATGTTCTGTCTAATTTCCATGGCTGTTAGTGGTGTATGACCACACATGTTAGGGTGTAGGATGTCTTGCATCCTTATAAGTGGGTGGAAAGTAGTGCGCAGTCTGCAGCCTAAACATGGACACTGTCATGTGCTACCATGAGTCAAGGAAACATGTAATGGAAAGGCACACCATCACATAGATACCAACCAAGACAAATGCAATGAAGAGTCGTCTGATAAACAAACTGCCATCTGGCATGTCTCCATGGCATAGGTTAACATAATGCATAAGAGAATGATAAATGGTAAAACGCATGTTACATGACGTACGTGTATAAGACATAATGTAATGTGAGACACTCACATCAAGTGATGTGGCCACAGGTTAGGAAGGAACCAGCTGAACGTAGCTGTCAGTGAGAACACCATCACAGTGAAGGCTTTGGATTTAGGTACTTAGACTGGTGGCATGATGTATGTGGTGAGTTGATCCATTAACTTAGCATTTGAACAAAAATCCATGGGGTTGCACTATTTTTTTTATAAGAATGGTGAAGTATAGTCTTTGAAAAATAGGTGGCAGCCAGTTACGTGCTGATATTAGTGGGCAGGCAGGCGGGTTCTACTGGCCTACTACTTCATACGTGTTGGATAAGTGGTTGATAATGTTAGGTAGGTGGTATCTAGTTTTCTGGAGGGTTGAGTGTTGGTTGCCCTAGATTTAGACACTTAATTTGCATTTTAATTAGTGGACTGACATACCTAAATGTACGTTCTCATCAGCACATTGCAAATGTGCAGTTACTGTAGAGAAGTACACTGTGAATGTGACATGAAGGTACTGAGAATGATCTATGCATTAAAATGTGTATACCGGTGAATGAAGTAGAGGTCACTGCTGTTCTGGTACGTAATTAACAAACAAAAGTAAGTCAGATGTAACTAGAAAGCAACACAGTGTTTGTACTTTTATGTCATTTGCCAAACTGTCTCCACAAAGAACAGTTTTTAGTTATTGTGTTTTCCAATGATGTAGATAGTAGAATGCATATATTGCATGTAATGTCAGTACTTTTATCCTAGCATTTCACATCAAGGATTGTAGAATGGATTTTGATGGAATTTGATGTGAACATGAGTTAAAGGTGAGGTGTTTGATGTGAAACAGTATAAGGGGTACTGGAAGGGGGTGAAAAGAAGAGAGTAGAGCATTGTGAATCGTGACTAGAAATAGAGTTTAGGAAATGGTGTGCCTGGGAAGGAACATGTAGGGCTGGAGGAGTGGTGACATGAAGCACGTGGTGTGAATGTGGGAGTGGCTGGGGAGAAACGTGTATAACTGGGGGCTTGTAAGTAGAAATAAAGTACAGTAGATGCCT
>BLKM01000864.1:2170314-2244313 GCA_013340265.1 Coptotermes formosanus | reverse complement strand
ATCACCACCATCACCACCACCACCACCACCACCACCACCACCACCACTACTAATATTACTACCACCACTACTGTCTAGAGATACAATGCTGTAGCAAAGTTTCAGGCTGAAATACATATCGGATCACAAAAGCAGCAGATTATATTCAGTGGTTACTGTCGCTAAGTATTTCCGTCACCACAAGAGTGACAAAATAATGACAGGAATTCAAGACACTTATACACTCAAGACATTTCTACACAGACGAACCCGGCTATAATAACATCGATTTATACGACACCTCGCCTACAAGGTCAAATATTGTGTGGTACCAATTAATTCCTCGCTGTTAAGCATAACGTTATACTACTCGGTTAAAACGACACTCGTTTGTCAGGACATTAAATATTCAGTTCCCTTCATGACGTTGTAACCGAATTCCAGTGTATGTGTATGCGTGCATGCGCGCGAGCGTGCGAGTATGTGCGTGTGCCTGCGTGCACGTGCGTGTTCCCGCGCGCGTGCAGTTTAGAAATTACCTTTAAATATACCAGGAAACAAACCTTACTAAGGAAGAGTCAACGCATTACACTGGTCATCTCTGAAGGAACAGCCTGTACAAGGAACGGACCGTCAGAGGAACAATAGAGTCAGAAGAGAAAGGAGAGGAAGTGAGGTAGCTGTGATGACTATAGAATGAGTGAGGGTGGGCCACCCGCCATGCCACTGCCTATGTATGGAAATAACAACACTTGGATATTAATTAAGTACTGGCAGCATCAGCAGTAGCTTCATTAAGGAACGTGGCGACAAGACTTTGCTTTTAAACCGGGACAAGCGACTTCATAGCGCAAACACTGGAGCAAGCACAAGAAGAAACAGCTGAGGACAAGGAAGAAGATGTGTTGCAAAGACAAGACGTGGAAATAAGCAGGAAACAGACAGAGGACTGCCAAAGTACTGGAATATTCTGCTACAGAAGCTGAAAACTTAACGTACATCATAGGGTACTCGTCTTTTATAAAATGTTTTTTAATTACGTGGTTCCAGTTGTTTAGAATTTTATTATGCAATCAAAATGGATATCATGGCTTAAACAGCATTTGCTCAGTTATGAAAGACATGCCAATGGAGACATGTAACAATGTTCAGAGCTTCATGAATATGCATCAATGATGTTCAACTGCATTAGTTACATACTGTATTAAACATTTGTGAAAATGGACATATTTGATCATACGGTATGAAATAGCAACACCTGAGTTACGTACAAGCAGTAACTAAACCGGACGACGCTGTTGTGGGCTATGTGACCGTGTTGCTTCTTAGACTGATATAACTTATGAAGGGAACTGCTGTGTTGGTACCAAGAGTCGTTTAGCAATTTTATATATTTACACCTCAAACCTCACACATCAAGTACTATAACAACATCCTTATTGACATGTAACGTCCATAATATTGGCATTTATTGATAAATTATTAACACGATATTTACAAACACATTTTTAGAAAGGCAAAAATTGTACCTTGTTAAATATTCTGCAGGTTATTTAAAGACACTTTTTATATTGGGACAGCTTTTTATTCTTGTGTTTCAGTTTCTCTTCTGAGTAAAATCTAGTAGATGTATCGTACTTATTTATCCATCCGCCACAGACATTATATTACCTCGGCAATTTAAAGCGCTGTCAAATAACACCTTTAAAATAGCCTGTCACTTGGCCGAATTTCGAAACGCGTATTCCAGAATTAAAGTCTATAATGTTACGTTACCACTATATCAACCTGTCCGGTGTGGTTGCTGTTCCCCGCCACTGGAATGTGGAATGTTTTAGTACTCATCGTTCTTTCCGAAAGGCGACGAAAATGCTGCGTCACGAAAGAATATCAGTTCCTAGAATTTAAAAAAGGGATATGTACAAAAAAGATGGTTATGAACAATGTTTACAAACGCAGCTACAATAAAATTACTTGGTCAGCAACATTAATAAAGTGTGTGGACAGAAGGCTACTTCAGAACTAAGGATGAGAATGTTTTACTGCTTAGGAACTTGCACTGCATAACGATATGGAAATGTGGCCATTGGTACATATGAGGTTGAATTTCACGCATGTGGCGTTTGGAAGTGCAAGAACATAAAAGTACGTTTTATTACACACAGTCACAATTGAATAGGTACACGCTTGTTCTTAAGAATCAAGGTGGAAGGAATAACTCAACTGTGAGCATCACGACTCGCACCACACCGCTTGTAAGTAATTATTGACAAGAGGAGTGGTATGAGCCGTGATGATAACTAGTTATAATTAGTTATAGTCAAGATCGTGTGCAGTAGAAACTTTAGAGGCTGCAGAACTTGCAGTCGCATGCTTAATCCTCTCCTAAAATAAGAAACGACATATTTAATGTGTTCCATGTCCGTGCACTATATCACACAAAAACACTAATCACCAACAAATGCACAAAGAGAGCTTTATCATCAATTGTAACACATTCCTACATGTTTCGATCCTGCTGGTTCATCTTCAGGGAGAACTTTTCCTTACTGTTACACTGGGGTTGCGCTTTACATTTGAGGAAGAATGTGCTGTTGGCTGTGTACTGCTTTGTTTTTGGAGGCGTGAACTCTTCGCGGTCCGCGGAGAGTTCTCCCTGAAGATGACCCAGCAGGGTCGAAACATGTAGGAGTGTGTTACGATAAAGCTCTCTTGTGCATTTGTTGGTGATTAGTGTTTTTGTAAGAAACGACATATTCTGAAACTATTATTATTATTATTATTATTATTATTATTGTACCATGAAATAATTGAAACTTTAATTGTACAATGAGCACTACATTAACAAACTTATGCATCTAACAAAATACACTGAGAAGTACAGAACTCCCACAAAAATTCCTGCATCTTTCAACACCGAGTTGCTACCATCAGGGAGTTATTGTGAACAAAGCAGCATGAGGCCAGAACGCTGAACTAGGTACTGTGTCGCCCTTATTAAAATGATTGAAATATTAAAATTCTAAAATGTACAAATTTAACAATCATAAAATTAGAATGTTGTAAATTCAAAATTTATTTAAAGTGAGATGTTGCAGACAGATGATCCCAGTCGTTTACATTCTTTATGAAGCACGCATACAAACATCTTTGTTGGTCTGTTATGATGTGAAGATATCCCTTCACATCGTAATAGACCTACTGAATGTACCTATTCAAACATTCAGCGATCTCTTCATATCATAATAGACCGAGACAGATGTTTGTATGCTTGCTCCATAAAGAGTGCATGTGTAAAGTAAACGTAGCCGTCATTATTATCAGATTCTAATACTACTTAAATTTTCCCGACAGATTTTCGAAAAATCCTCAAATATAAAATTTCATGAAAACGCGTCCATTGGGTGCCCAGTTGCTTTGTGCGGATAGACAGACACACGGAAAAATATCACGAACCTAACAGTCGCTTTTCACTACTTCGCGAATGCGCCTATTAATTGTCCGTTGCGCTCACAGAGAAAAAGCAGCGGATTTTGCCCTATATAGCTAATATTAACTTTTTGGTTAGTACAACCGCGATAGAAAGTGTTTACTTTGCGGTGCGAACTGGGTCTTTACTCGAAACAGTTCACGTTTTTTCTTTAAAGGGTTATGAAATTATCCTCTTCTAATCACTTAACGTGTTTTACGCCTCCAAAAAGAGTTCATATTTCAGCAAGGAAATTCAAAGTTTTAAATGCTTTTGGAGGATATTTTACATTTGCATTGCTGGAATTTTTAAGTTACTGGAAAGAAACAGGCATTTTACGTTGATAACGGATTCCAGTGGTCTTGGTGGTGTTATCAGTCACAATTAATCATGAGTATAAGTGATGATAGGAACTGTATCGAATTCTTCTTCAGAAATAGAGGCGGATTAGGAAATGGTTACACAATTTATATCGGAAAACCTGAAGGAAGGAGATAATTGCTGCGGGCGGGGAAAGATGAACTGATCCCAGTGGTGCCTATTAGGGTGTACTAACCGGCTATTTGACACATCTTGAGCACGTGAGTATAAATTTGAGATAAATATCCAAAGCTGTATAATAACGTATGAACGGATTTATATACAAATACTTGAGAAGAGTCGAAATTATTAAATATTTATAATCTACAATAAACCCAGAATTGGGTAAGAGCGGGAAACAATGATTATTTAACAACAAACCTTGAAACCGTAATGAAGACTACGAAGATTTAAATTATTAACTACGCGTCTGTTGTGTGATCCAGTTCTGGTGTTCGTGATTATTTTACAGCAAATGTTATGGTTCACGAAGACAGGGTAAAAATCGTCAGACTCACCCGCTGAATTAGTCAATAAAGGCGTGGCACCTGGTCCAGATGTTTAGCACAGTCCAAGGGAGGGTGGCATTAATGATTTCAGGTTGGGATCCAAAAAAAAAAAACTTTGGTCGCAAATCAGTTTTGCCTCAATACTCTCTGCATTTCCTTAAACAGCTGTAGAGAGCACAGCTTTTCAGACAGGTAAAAATATTTTTTTTCAGCTATTATTTATATGGCAGTAGGTGACTGACTTACGACATTTCATACGAAGGTTGAGCATAAACATACGGTACAAACATGCATACTTGTATACACGTCGTACAGTGTTGTTTAGTCAACAGTTACACTTACCGTGAAAATGGGCATATCTACATTTATATCCAATCATGTGAACTTTATAAGCAATCTGTAATTAACAATCAAATTCTTCACAGAAATAAAGTAAAGAAACAGTAAGATCACTAGTAGTCCAGTGGACCTAATAGGAAAGTAGGCATTATACGTTCTGCTCCGGAAAACTTCTTGTGTAACTACCCGCATATAATGGGATGTCCCTATAAGAAAGTACTGTAGGATGTTCGTGGCACTCACAACACAACACAACACAACACGCAGCCAGTCTAGTGCCAACAGAACGTTAAACTGCAATATGTGTGGTTCAGAATTTCTCAGTCTAGGCTTTATACTCTTGACAATCGATTTATCGTCCGTGTCGATACTTAATCTACAGAGGGATGATGATAAAAGTAGACGACCTTAGAGGAAACTTTCATACATTTGAAATTATCCTTCCATGGGACACAATTTCGTTAAGGACGATGTACATGACAGAAGGCGGGAAAGATAAAAGTGTCGGGGGGGGGGGGCGGATACAGTGAGAGGCATTGCATTTAGTATTATTAGTGAGTAATCGGAACATTTTACAGCTCTAACCATTCCCACGTACTGCCCGCTCGTCCTTCTGGTTAAGCTGACAAACACAAATTAATGCACTTGATGTATGAAGAGTCGGTTTGCACCTCACACAGAACACAATGCTGTTCCATTAGAAAGATCAATCGACGTGTTCTCTGTTGGAAAAAAAATACTTTTTTTTGTGATAACTCTACCAAACAGATAAACACGTTACGAGCAAAATGCAAATGTTTCATGTTAAACATGGCGGCAAACCCCTCAGATTTAAATGTCAATTAATTTTTAAAGTTATTTGTGCTGAAAACAGTGTTGAAGCTAGCACTGTTCTGCGATGTGACACTGTGTACCTTGACACACAGGGGCCAAAGTTTCGGAAACGCACGCTGCCTTCGTATTTAGCGTAGAGCATTAAAACAGAAAAATCTTCTACCCTGAGGAGGGGAGAAGCCCTTTTGTTTACAAAACTTTAATACCCGCATACCAGCAGACAATTAAGTAACTTGTTATGAGAACGTTAAATTTGACATGTTTGTACAAAAATAGTTAAATTTGCTTTGAAAATTCGAAGGAAATTATTTAAAAACCTAACCTATATCCACGGTTGCTGCAGATAAAATTTCCATTGGTTCATTCGCATGCATTTTGGCCCTTGGTGAATTTTTATTCGCGATTTCGTTGGTTATACTAGAGCGATTTACATTACCACTGTCGGGCCCAACTCAGCACTTGCTTTGCTACTTTTCCGGCTAGACGCAGTTCACTTTATTTTTTATACCGACCCAACAACAATATCACGGAAAAAGGAAAGATACATAGTAAAAAGGATATAAAATTTAGACCTATGTAACCAAAGAACCTATTAATTAAAACAATTAATTAACAAAATTTACACGAAATAGCAGACAGTTTATCGCTGTTCTGTTGTGTTACGCTCGTATGGCTACGTGTGTCTTTTGTCATTGTCACGCCGGTTCCATGGAAACGTAGTTATTATGTAATTATGCAGGTGGCAGCTGTAGGTTTGAAATGTGCTATGTGCAAGGTAAATTTTGAATTAACTGCTTTAAAGGGGGAAGAAGGAAACCAGATAAAGATATAAAAGAAATATAAGAAAGACGGAAGGTGAAGGATGAAGTTACGAAAGAAACAATTCCATTTCGAATTTCCACAGGCTATTTCATCACGTAATACTCCATGCGCATTAACCCAATAAATGAAAGAAAAGAATTGTCACGGTTAAGCAGAGTGAATGGGTCACGCTGACACCTACGTTAGTTTAGAACGAAATGTAAAGAGTTACGTTTCAGTTCAGAGTACGTTGCGTTGCGTAGCGTAGCGTAGTCTAATGGGATAAAGGTTTAATCCATGACCGCTCCGTATATGCAAGCGATACTGAAAGGAAAAAAATGCACTGAAAAGCACAGTATCTATCTAAAGGCAATTCATCCCCGTTGTGTTTGAAATTTCGATCGAAAAACAAGTTGCAAACCGTCAAACAAAACATGTATCCTTTATATGAAAAAACAAATGTCGTGTTTGACAGATTGTAATTTGGTTATGTTTTGAGTAGAGTGTCCGTTTTTTTCTATCCTTCCTTGCTCTTTTGATTACCTATTTCTTTCCTTTATTCTTCCTTTCCTTCTACCTTTCCTCCTTTGTTTTATGTTTTTCCTTCTTCAGTTACCTCTTTGTCTGTACTCACATCCGTTCTGAAGTTATTGCCCATTTGCAGTCACTTACCTTTCACACAAACATAAGATCAGTGCGTATTCATTTCCAGCGTTGTGCTGCTCTAAATTTAGTTGAAACAATCATCAGTTCAGAATATCCTTCTTTCCTGACCTACATTCCCACCTCAATAACCCGCTCCCTTGAGCCTCGCATTTAATTTACTGTTTGTCACAGAGTTATATGTACCCACCTGCTCTCGTACGGGAATAGACTTTATGGAGCAAGCACCTGCACACCAAACGGTGAACTAACTTTTCCTGCTTAATATCCAATACAGAGAATCCACTATTGATCATGCAGGTATTAAATTCGTTGAATGTTTGTCCCTAAATGCAGCAATATGAGAGCTTCCGGCTGTACCGGAATAGAGTAAGAGGTCTTTCCAAGTCACTACACATCACTTTGAAACCCCATAACTTTCGATAACAGGTGTCAGGTGACCTTTTTTTCAACAGAGAAGAGGATATCTATTTTCAAGCCGAAACATTTTCTTCACATTGAAGCTCTCCTTCCTGGGAAAAAGGGATTTCTATTAGTTTCTGGGATTTCGTGCCAGGCGTGTACTGGTCCAACTTAACCTTTATATACATGGATAACAACTCTACACGCCTAGTTAGTACGGAATACACAGGGTGTTTCACGAGTTATAGATATTACTGTAGGGGATGATTTTTTAGGTCTTTGTGATCGGAAAAGTTACACTTAACATGGATACCTTTCTCGGTGGTTACGGCGCTCTGAATATCGTTTTAATTGTCGTAACGTTCTCCTGTGAACCGCGCGTCACAACTCACGGAGTTTTATACACTATGCGACCTTGAACAAGCTCGTGGGGGTGATACAAACACTTACAGCAATACTGAAACTAGCCATGGGCGCTATTCACAGCCGGGCGGCTAAGTGCGTTGGGGGCCTACAGTGGGATTTTCGATAACTCGCTTTAAGCACAGGTCAGTGTAAATTAAAGGCTTAAGTTACGTTTGTAATTTAAATTTATCAAATAATGTGTTTGTTCCTTTATTATTTTATTCCATACATTTAAAGTAATCCCTACTGTTCATTCTAAGATTCAATCTGTCAGAACTCCGAAACCGTACAAAACCTAAATATGCTTATAAAAACGTTTTGATTCTAAAGGCCTAGGAAATAAACGTCTGAATTTACGTCACAATTCATGAACTCCCTCTGTATTATAGCGAATAAAATGTAGATGGAAATAGCGTAAAAATAAAGACAGAAGTCCTTAGACATGGACAAGCTAAACTGCCTGCAAAACTTGGAAATGGCGATGTATATAAAGTTACTATTTTCTTAGACGTGACGCCGTTCACATTGACAGAATCTTCTAAGCAGACTATACGGCATCGCACCTTTAAAGAAAGGGCTCCTGAAATTCAGTTAGATTTCTCGCGGCTTTCAGGTGTCCATTCATTTGCTAAAGTCTGACGCTTTGTTATTTCAACACACTTGTACAAAAGTACGTAAAAAAATAAAGTTTCACAGCTCTCGCATGTAAGTGACCTGTCAGAATTGGTAACATTAATACACAGACACGTACTGTAGGGTAGCAACTTTCAAGGTAGCTATGATGGTATTTTTTGCCTTACTGAATTAAAATTTATAAAAGGGAACTGTTGCATTCGGAAAATCTTCGCTTCTAATTTTAGCCGGGAGGCTGCATATCATAAATTCCACAGTTCTTCTCAGTGACACCAGTTAAGTGCCTGAGTATAATTCGACTAACCCACGATCGCTTCCTTCCAAATAAGTCCCAATTCATCACCCACCAGTCACCTTACTATCGACGCTATATAACCTAGGATATTTACAGAGTCACAGAAGGAACTACAAATCAAGAATACATGATGGTGGGTTTGTCTCTAACAAAGAATGTGGTGCCCATGTCATTTTTATTAACCCTTTAAAGACGAAGCATATCTGTTTTATATAAGGACTCAGTGCGTACCGCGCTGTAAACACTCTCCACTTCGGCTATAAAAACCAATCTCTTAATGTTTTATAAGGCAAAAGTTGCTGTTTGTTCTGAGATCCGTACAAAACACATAAACGCAATGTGGGCACCACGCAGAATTTTTTAATGTTAAACCTGGTGGTACGTAAAGTTACCGCTAGGCTTTAAACGGTTAAGGCCGGTATTTTCGATACTTCGTAGAGGTTTTCTAGTTGTATGAGGTTTGGTAAAGAATATACATAAAAAACTCGCTGTTCCAAAACCCGTACACCTCCCTGACGCTTACTGGACTATGCAAACTTATTTATGGGATTGTTTATGGGTATTGAATCCTGTTAACTACAGACATCAAATTGCTCTACAATTATTGTGCAATTCAATCACTGAAACAAAGAAGTAGGTTAGTTGAATACCAGTAACTACTGCCAGTTATAAACAGAACTTCGTAATATTTATTAATATAAAAACCGGTTTGTCTCTGCGGATTTCTGCATAATATCTGTTTTGTTCTACACACTTTGGCTTGCAAAATAGAACCAATGTGTCAGTATGTTTTGCAGCTGTTTATTATCATTGATTCAGGCACACAATGTCGCCTTTTGTCTCCATTGTAAGTTATAAATTACTACGGTGCATTGAGAGAGTTGGCATGCATTGTTACATTCATTGCGCTTCTTCGGTAGTAGTCTCCAAGAAAAAACGAAAAAGAACTTGTTACTGATCTATAAGAGAAGAGCGCCAGTATAAGGCATGTAGAAAATACAGGTCTCGAGTCTCCATCCGCTCATTAAATAAGGGCCATTAGCTACATGTAACAAAGCCGCAGTCGAATATTTGCTATTTATTCTTTATAATTAAGAGGTTTGGAGTCGAATTAAAAAAAAAGATTACGTTCAGTGACGTTTACTGTCATCTCGTTAGAAGAGGCCTCCGTCATGACCAAGAAGAGACAGAAATTCTAGATTCTGACCGAAATTGAATTTATCTGCGTACCTGTAAACACTTCAGACTATAGGAGTAACTTGAGGGGGCAAGGGGGGAATACTCCCCCAAAATATTTTTCTACCTAAGAATAGATTTTTCGGCTACCGAGTTGAAGAGCAGAAAACAAAAAAATCGGGGCAAGAGTTGGGGAAAATGTGTATGTATATTAAGCACTGGTTCAAACCATCTTCCCCCTCTTTCCTTGTAACCTGACTTCTTCGTCAACTAAGTTCCTAATAAGTTTTCGTCGTCGTAGTCCTCACCTCTTCTACCTGCTCACAGCAGGTGTCGAGGTTGTTTATTTTCACTTGATCACACTCAGGCACACACCACAGCCGGTAGGACTCCTCTGGACGAGAGATCGGCCCGTCGCAGAGACCTCTACCCGACAACGCAAACACTGTAAAAGAGACAAACATCCACGCCCCCGGTGGGATTTGAACCCACGATCCCAGCAAGCGCTCGGCCGCAGACCTATGCCTTAGACCGCGCGGCCACTGGGACCGGCAGTTCCTAATACCCACGGTCGATTTGGTCTCCCCACTTCCCAGTGGTACTAGCCAAGTTGAGGCCTATGCTTCAGGCAACTTATTTACTGTGCCTTGAAGAGTTATGGGCAGCCGGGGCGGAATTCATTGCAGATGCATGTCAACACTTGTCTTTCGGGCTTTGCCAGTTATTTTTCCGCCAATTTCTCTACTCTCTTCTACCGTCAGCCTTCAGCAGAATAGGAGTATCTGAGGCCACAGCAGTGAGGCATTCAGAACCACCCTACTCCTGTACCTAAAAAGAAGACTCGGTCTTCGAGTTCTAAATAACAGTTAGGATAAAATGGGTAATAAAGCCCCACTCTTTATTTTGATACATTTTTACAAATACAAACAGCTACGGCAATTAAGCATGAGAGTGTAATAGGTGTTGTGTAGGATTTCTAATGTTAAAGAGCAAGTTTCTTTCTAGAAAATTTAAATTAGTTTGCTCCCTAGTAATATAAATTACAGTGGTGTGAAAAAGGGTCAATGTGTGGTAAAAGTGCTCCGTACGCCGTAATGTACGAAGTAACGCAGCTGCAGTAAATGAAATTTTCATTTCATAAAATAACTGTTCTCTGTAGCTATGAATCTCCTTCTGGTTGATTTATAATTTTCGCATATTTTTTAAGATTTTGCAGCGTTTGTAACTTCAGCACGAAATGTAAGTTTTCAAAAAAAATTGCAGTCTTCATGAAGTCACTTATCACAAATTGATCATTCAATTCTACAGCATTCTCTTACTAAATAGTAGTGTTTCTGATATTACTTACAGCAGCTGTCTCCATCATTTGGTCAGAAATACCTGGACTCATAAAATGGAATATACCGTTACAATTATGCTTTACGCGTGTCGTAATTTTTCCTTTTCTTCTTCCAGACTTTCTGCTAAATATCGAGATCCGCACCGTTGACACTCCTCTTTATTCTTGATGCCCCTGGATTTAGTACTGTCATGGGGTCTATAAAACTATAAGTATTTTTTTTTTTGGCTTTATTTATGAAACTGGGTGAATGTTGATCGATGGACAGTTGGGGGAACCTAGTCCATTTTTCCTGAAAGCATGAAAACGTTTTTGAAAAATAACGGCGTGGAAGATAGAAGCAACAAAAGAAGTGAGGTAGTCGCAGAAGACAGAAGCAGGACGATAGGAGCAGACGTTCAGACTGATGCAGGAAATCTTGATCAGTTGTTTCGGTTGAAATACCAGCTTCAAATTTCTTCGTAATGTTGAACGCACAGGCATGTTGACGTCAGACACTGCAAAGGCGAAGTCAAAAATGCATTTCTCATCCATGGGATATATACCTATTTCAGTACGTTTTAATCCCGAGGCTGTATTTGCACTGGTTACAGCTTTACTGAAAGCTATCCATAAGAAATCTCCATACTGCAGTCAAGTAATTTCCCGTTGTTTGTTAACCAAAAACCGAGAACTACATTCTCTGTTGCAGTACTCTATCAACAGCTGTATAGATGTGATATCACAAGAGTGTACGCATAAGGGTGCAGTGTCACCGGGTTTTGCACAATCCAGGATCTGAGACTCATTATAAGGATATTCCTTCCATCCGACATAAGCAAAATGTGCAGTTTTCTATGGAACAAATTGTTCTTTGAGTCAAGTTGTACACGCCTGTGTTCAGACTTGACGTAGGCCGATTCTCTTTACCCGTGTCACACTGGATCCTGTTGGCTTTCCATCTACAATTTCTGGCTTACTGTTTAAAACATTTGAAAGTCTGCAGATATGTTAGAATATCCTGTAGTTCTTTGTTATCACAGCAATGGAAATACATCATAATGTATTTGAATTTAAATCAAACCAAAAAATACAAGTACACATGCTTATTGGTAAGTATATCACCCCCACATGTGTTTCGGTAATTAGATTACCATCATCAGGGGGTACATATCAAAGAGTCAAGAATATTACTATATATATATATATAATATTTTTACACATAATATTATACAACATAATGTAATTTTGAATGAAAGTCAACCAAAGGGTTAAAGTAACACTGCAGCATCTTTACTCATGTTTTAGTGAGGCGACTTTATACAAATGAAAGGCAAAGAAACCGCGGATAATTACGGGGCCATGTCTCGGCTGGCGAAGACTTGTAAAGTTAGGAAAAGGTACAACATTTTCATCCTTCTTTCACATGGACTGTTATCAAAATTACAATATGCATAGCTGGCAGAACATTATTCAAAAGTAGCTCCTGAAGGATATAACGTTCCAAATCATGCTGCTGACTTTACAAAACAACATCAAATTGTTGAGAAATTAACACTGACTATGGCTTGCACATTCCCCTATTCTCTCCTCTCTGTTCTTCATTCCCCAGCTACGCAGAAATGAGCTTTTTCTAGTGCTAAGGTTCCGAAAAATTTATAGTGGAGCATTATTGGCCAGTGGGGTAGCTTTGCCCATTTTACCATAATAAATCTCTATGTGTTGTTTTATCTGCAGAATACAGTACTACTTGGTCAATGTGAATAATAACAACTGCTTACGTTTCCTCTCAAAAACATAATTTTTCTCGCCAGGTTGCCAGGTCCACCTTCAATTGGAAATAATGCCGTCGACCCCTAGTAAAGAGAAACTACCTGTCCGGGGTTTAAGTGACAAAATGTGCATACCCCTTCCGCCATATTGGACATACTAGCATACAGGACACACATATTTACACAAACTATTGTACGAAATTGCCGATCCCAGTGGCCGCGCCGTCGAAGGTGTAGGTCTGCGGCCGAGCGCTTGCTGGGATCGTGGGTTCGAATCCTACCGGGGGCATGGATGTCTCTCTCTTGTAAGTGTTTGTGTTGTCAGGTCTGCGACGGGCTGATTCCTCGTCCAGAGGAGTCCTACTGACTGTGGTGTGTGTCTGAGCTTGATCCTGTGAAAAGCAAGAAACCTCGACACCTACTGTGGGTAGGCAGAAGAAGCAACGACTACGACGAATTGTATGAAATTTATTATGTGTGTATGCAATATAAGACTACGTTTATATATCGTGATTTTCTGACACCTTCGCAGTTTTAGTGTGATTAACACACGTGACAAATTGGTTTGCAGCAACACTGACAATGTACGTGCATATAAAGGAACACTAAGGCAAGGTAGCGCAATAATTTGTTCCATGGAAAAGCAAGAAATTTTAGATATTCTGAGTGTGTGTCGCAGTTTTTTTAATCCAGCAAGCAAGGCGCATGCGCCGTATTATATTGCCATCTGTGGCCTGTCCGGCTCTACCATATTTGTCCACATTATCTCATAAAGGGCACGAGTTTCGGAAAAAAGTTCCTGAACATAAAACGTGTGTTCCGATTTTCTTTACAAGTTTGTCTGCAATATGTCTCATGGTAAGAAGAAGTCAGCGAGATATTGCGATAAACGTACACAGGTCTTCATGTAAAGTACCCGTTATTCTTGTCAGATTTTAATGAAACTTGAATTTTCTCCACAGATTTAAAAAAAAAATTGAAATACGAAATTTGATTGAACTCCATCCAGTGGGAGCCGAGTTGTTCCATACGGACGGACGGACAGACAGACATGACACAACTCATAGTTGCCTAAAGTGTACCATCAGAGGGACGGATTTGTAACTTAATTCACTGTTTCAATGGGGAAGAAAAGGGCCCATTTAACAGCTTATATTGTGCATCCCTGAGCGTAAGCCAGTGTATTGTGCATGTTGTACATGTTGTGTTAATAAAGAGTGACAAGAAACGGGACACACACTCACAGACATTATGGGCCTCGTGTAATATAAGGTTTTAAGGAGAAAGCAAGAGAACGTGTTATTTGAGATGTGATTGTTAGTGGGTTAGGAGAAATATTGTTCAAATAGAGCAGGAAAGGCAATTCTGCACGGCGCAACGGAAGTATAAGGTTAGGGGAGCCAGAAATATTTACTGGCTTAAGGTCCACTCGGTCACATATGAAGTTACATATCAAAAAGTCTACTGGACAGCGAAGTGATCGATGACTCCATTTAGAACTTTAGATACATCTGAAGAATCGTAATTCTTGACTCCAAACAAATACATTTTCTAGGCATTACTGAAGGTGCATGTGACGATGCCGGTGGCCTTGCGGTCTGTGGCATAGGTCTGCAGCCGCTTGATTGCTGGGATCGCGGGTTCGAATCACGCTGAGGGCACGGATGTTCGTCTCTTGTGTCTGTTATGTGTTGTGCAGGTAGCGGCCTCTGTGACGAGCTGATCACTTGTTTAAAGGAGTTCTACCGGGTGTGTGTGTGTGTGTGTGTGTGTGTGTGTGTGTGTGCGCGCGCGCGCGCCTTTGTGTTTTCTAGAAACCTCAAAAATGAGGCGGTCTGTGCCAGAGTTGGGCTGTTGCGCTATAGAAAAACTAATGTGCATGTGTTTTTCATTACAGTGCTTACAGTTTAGGGTTGTATGATACCAATCTAAAGTGTGTTTTATCCTTATACACACTTTCATGACAACTGTAACGTTTAAAGTGTGCACGTAAAAGCGTGTTGCTGCATATGGAATACTTCAGTCCCACTACAGAAGAAGAAGAATACAGTGCAAGTATCCTGCAGCCTTTCATTCATTGGAATTTATCACCAGTTCGCATCTTTGTTATCCTATAACCTTGCTTGTTCGAAGCCGACTGCCTTGCTCAGCCGCTCTGAGTTCTGTTCTCCCACCGACAACTAGCCTGGCAGCAACCCAACCGCACCCACATCGCTGCACTGTCCACGCGAGGTCACCTATAATCAACCATCGCTTTAGGTGAGAAATGTGGAGTGGAATTTCGGTTAGGGCAGGGAACGAGACAAAGGTATGAAAGTGATAGAATAAAGGAAGTAGTAGAGAACAATGAAAGCACTGGCATAAATCAAGAAGAGAAAAGGGGACTCTTAACTATTTGTGCCATACTCGGTATCAGAACCAGCATGCCCCACTGGACATTTGATCTAAACGCGCAAGCAGTTATCCGCTGCATATTCTTCACTGGCGATGTGCAGACGAAATATTAAGCGGTCTAACCTACAGTCAGTTTTAATAGCATTTACTTTCAGCCAAACTTCCTTACTGGCATCACTGTTTCTCTTTCATCTTCCAATCAAATTAATTAACATCAGCGCGTGAGAAGAGAAACAGAATTTTATATTACTATTATTATTTAAAATAATCTGCCATAATGTAGCCCTTCAATCATTATTAACTAAAATGTGTTTTACGCAGTCCCGAAAAAGCTAATATCAAAAATTCAGCCCAGATACAAGAACTGCTATTGTACACTTGAATAGTCCACTTACCATTGCTTTACCTTCTTCGGTTCCTAGAGTTTAATTTGTCTCCAACTTACATTTCGTGGAGCGAAAGGATAATCCCTGAAAACCTGCACTTTCGTAAAATTGTCTGTTTCCCTTTAATAAATGTAGTCTCCTATTTTCCGCACCCACTTGATTCACCTTTTGTCTTTCCATTTTTTTCTGTCTTTCGTCCTTGAAATGTTGAAGTGTTAATAAATATGGCTCTTGAGTCATGCTATGAATTATTATAATTAGAAAAATGACAAGTTGTTTTCTTCCAGACGCTTACTACACGAGACAGAATAAAACACAAGGCAGTAATGAAGACCACTGAACTAACACTGTGTCTTGTTGTGTTCATCGAATGGGCTTCATAATTGCAATGGCAAATCTAACAGTCCATTGCTGACTATGGTAGAAGAAATGAAATTGAATTCTCCTGATGTCAGTCGGCCTACCATTTCTATTCAACATCAGCAGCAGCAGCAGCAGCAGACGCGTAATCTGTACTGTCGCAAATGCTTCACTATGGCTGGGAAGAATATTGCTTATAAGAAACCTGTATGGAGTGTATGCACGGAGATCGACAGGCTGGGCAAAGAAGAAATACATCACTTAAAATTTCTAAAGAATTGTTTAACTGTGACGTGAAAGAATATGGCCATTATAAAACGCAATCATTAAACTGCAGCAAAAAGTTACTAACACAATGCACTGCAATAAATATTGCAGATGAGTCAATGTAAGAGAAAATTGAAACACCGTATGCCGAGGTGCATTGTCATAACAAAAAAGAAACAATAAAACATGTGTTGCGAAAGGCATACAAAATCGCGAAATGGATTCAATTCTTCTTTGGTTTTTAAAGCGAAGTTAATCTGCTGGTACAGGGAGTGGACATACGGTGAACTGTTCTTTCGAATGTGACTTGCTCGTACCTGTATTGAAGTGCCAAAACACTGTGGGGAAGGATCTGATTAGGAATTCACTTACGTTACGTGTGAGTCTAACACAGCAAGCCAGTAACCACTTCTGAATTTAATGTAGGTTACTGCTTTTAATGAGCTGACTACAAGCAGAAGAACTTGTACATTTCTAAGGAAAAAAAGCAGTTTGTGCTCGATTTGAAGACACTGTCAGGAACTCAGCAATATAGTGCTGAATGGCTGTATGGTAAAGGAATGTTGAATTGGAGAGAGCGTGGAAAAAAACGGTCGTGGCCTGACTTAAAACACTATCCCATTATACGCATCGATGGTCCCATGCAAACTAAGATAAGCCACATGAAGCATAGGTGGAGCCCTGGTCGGGATTCAAATCTGGCACCTCAAAAATGCAAGTTAGAAACTTTACCGTTTGAGCCAACATGATCGGTTCTACGTGTAACTGTATATCCAAGCGCGTCTGATAAACTATAGCTATCCCATTAGAGGCCAGGACAGGCCCCGAGGGTTCTAGGAGGTACCGGCTCGAAGAATTTGTAGAAAATCGGCAACCGCCGCCTTTACTCTCCAGTAGATACCATTGATACCCATTTTTGTTAGAGGCTGAGTCGAACCCAGTGCCATAGTGCGGCAGGAAGAATTAATGAATGAGAAAGCCCAATGACCCCATCATGAATCGAACCCGCGACCTTCTAGTTTGTAGTGCAGTGGCTCAACCAACTGTTCCACTGAATGCCCCCACTTTTTATGAGCAGTCTTACTGTTTTGGGGGCGTGGCGCCAGGTAACCTAGTAGAAATTTTTAAACTTATTGGTTAAATTAGCTGCATCCATCTTCAGGGGAGAAGAAATGAACCGAGCGGGGAAAATATTACGTAATACAAGCAGAAATTATTGAGATCGTCATTCCAAAGAAACAAAGAGGTCCTGTGCTCTGGAAAAGACTATTACGTGAAGGACAGGGGGAGTGTAAAGAGAATAAAGGACACGTAAAGAGAAGAAAGTGATAAACATTAAATCCAAGAAAACCGCAGGCCTAATTTTAATCCTCACTGCCATGAGGGAAGCAAATTTCACTTTTCTTTCTGTTTCCATTTTAGAAAGGGTCAAAGCCTATATGATTTGAAGTTCTCGCAGCCATTATAACAAAAATCCATGTCTCCTGGCATATGAGGCCTTGCCAATTGATAAAGAGAGGCCGTCGTTTCGGACGAGCTTTCTGCGGTTCTTTCTAAGTTATTCTAAAGTACGGCTGCGTATACGGGAACACTTGACTTCAAGTCAGGCCATTAAAAAATTTTACACTTTATTTAAATTTTTTGAATGCTTAATTTTGATTTTGAACTTAAACGTAATTTAATTCTCGTTTAAATCTAATTTAATTTCAGATAAAAAATATCTACTTAAATGAAATTTATTCCCACAAAAATGTACATGTATGTCGAAAATAAAAGTTAAAAACAAGGGAGGGAATGCGTTTTCTGCGCTTATACCGACATTAGGAAGCAAATCGATCAACCAGCTTATCCACGACAACCGAAGAAACAGCCACTATACACAACTGCAGCCGCAAGAAGCTGCGTTAGGATTGTATGACGCTCAACGGAAAATATCTGCTTTTGTTGGAATAAAGAAATTTGTGGAAGAGAACTCAAGTCTTCTGGGAAGTTACGGCTTTTTGACTAGTAAATATTCAAGGGCGTTTCGGAGGAACGTACTGCCTCCATCTTCAAGGTGAAGCGCTCGAAATTTTCTTGGACCTGAAAAAGAAGGCAACACGCTCCCTCTAAACCTTTGTAACAGTTCGCCAGTCGACATGCTGTAACATCGCAGAAGACTTGAACCTTCTCAACACTGCTGTGACAGCCTCAAGTCTCGCCAATTTGTGAACCGTTGGACCAGATTTAGGGACATAACGCAAAAAAGTAAACAATGTCTAACTGCGTTTTGATCACTTGTAAGCATAATTTGTTTAATAGTTTTGACCTACTTCATACTGGTCTATATTTCATTTGCGCGTAAATAAAATTCAACGTCTTTATGTAAATTAATAAACATATTCCAGTCAGCATTTGCAAGTAAATTTTATCCGCCTCTGCCACTTGGATCATAATTGTTAACTGAAAATTTTTTTATTAACCTTTTAAAGCCCAGCGGTAACTTTACGTACGGCCAGGTTTAACATTCAAAAATTCTACGTGGTGCCCACATTGCGTTTATGTGTTTTGTACGGATCTCAGAACAAACAGCAACTTTTGCCTTATAAAACATTAAGAGATTGGTTTTTATAACCGAAGTGGAGAGTGTTTACAGCACGGTACGCACTGAGTCCTTATATAAAACAGGTACGCTTCGCCTTTAAAGGTTTAAAGTAAGTACGAATATCTTATTTTACAAACTGATGTATAATATTAACATTTTCAGAAGCATTTCATGTTAGTTACGCTTTAAAAAGTGATAAAATCGATTTTTTATATTTTGTTATTAATTACACGTTTTGATTTATGAAGTTTACATGACTTAATTGGATGCTGGTACATAATACAAGGTATGAACGTGTAATGTCGTTTAATCTACAGCTCAAAACAAGAGTAATTTGATAATTACCAATTTATTTATTAGATTTGTTAATTATAAACAACAAATGAACTTAATCAATTCTATAAATAACGTAAATCTCCTACACGCAGGCAGGATATCACAAAACATACGTTAAAATGACAAGAAGTACCTTCCAATGATCAGGCAGATGTGTAACGTACTTCGTTATGTCACAGTAAATGGAATGCGTACACCTGCGCTGCGATCTGATCGGTAAATTACACTTCATAACAAGTTTCAACTTACGCAACAGCTGTGCGGAAGAGTCGCAAAATAGACAGGATATCACAAGCCTTTCCCTGCCTGCCTGCCTGTCACAAAGCACCTGTTCTACCAAATGCCTTCTCTTGACACGGGCCAAAGAAAGAAAATAAGGCTTGGCGGCCATAGTGAAAATGCCTTTTCAACTTTACATACATCAATTTTTCGATATTCAATTGTTCCAAATAAAAAATAATTGTCTTAACAAAGGTCACACCACTGTATATGGTCTGCCAATATAGCTCCTGTCGCTTTTTTTGTATATTCACTATCTCGAATAGAACAAAGTTCCAAATATATGCTGTAGGTCTCAAACCTACACAACCAACCTGCACGAGCGTACGCAGAGAGGGGCGGAACAAGGTGAAGTGGGGGTAGTGACACAGTCTGTGTTTATTGCAGGGAAGCTGACGGAAAATTGCCAGGATCGAAAATGAACTTCATAGAATTAACGCAAGACAAATAGTGAAAGATCATGAATCGCATAGTCCGGGCTTTCTGGATCCTAAAACCAAGCCCTTTTACTCTGAAGGCCGTTGTGGTATTTTCCTCCGACACGTCCGTAATTTCTACCAGACTTCACGACGTCATATATTTTCATAGTCACGCTTTTGGCCTAACAATTGAAGCAGGATAACTGTTATAGTATCCTACACACACACACAGTATGAAGAGATAGCCCATGCTTCTTCCTCCAAGTAGTGACCTTTGGTGAAAGTGCTTATATGTGACTGGAGAAATGCTCTTTGAAAAGACTGGGAAAAATGGAAATGACGAGAATGAAATGTGTACGGTATCTGTTCTCCAGTATACACTGCAAGAGACATTTTTGTTACATTAACATTTTAAAGCCTACCGGTTACTTAACGTACCACAATGCTTGACATTAAAAACTTCTACATGGTACTCACATTGTGTTTGTGTGTTTTGTACGACTCTCAGAACAAACAGTGACTTTTACCTTATGCAACATTAGCAGATTATTTTAATGCGAGACATTCCGTCGTGCAATGACAATAGCGTAATAGGAGTTTAAAAAACCATACAGTACACCAGTTTAAAAGTATACATATGTATATTAAAAGATATACACTACATGTTTCGGCACACATTGTGCCATCTTCAGGTGTCACTATTAAAGAACCATTACATACATGTCGCTGTTATAATATATAGAGAGGGGTCTCACCGATGTCACAGTCTAAACTATTGCAAAGCCAATTGTCTCAATTCAATTCACAAAATAAGGATGAGATATATAAAATGCAGTGAGGTTGAAGATTATTACACTATTAAACTATTAAGAGATGGGTTTTGTATAACCGAGATGGACAGTGTTTACTGCGCGGTAGGCCGGTAAGCACCCAGTCCTTATATATAAGAGAGAAGTTTCCTTTTTAAACGTTAATTTTTCTCGTATAATATGCTATGCACAGCATCGGTACCTGAATTAATTAGTAAAGGGCACAGACTGCATTATCTGTAATTTACGACGCGAAGTTTCGTATTATGCAGATTAGCTTCGAACATTCACGAATTAACGCTATGTGACACAACTTGAGGAACAATCCTTTGAATATTGCGAAATAATTTATTCTTCTACCACATCCATATACTCTGCCCATTATAAAATGCAGCATCAAATAAATGTCTCCTCACTTTTTCTGTTACACTCGCCAGGGCAGCAGTTTAAATTATGACTGATATTCCAGTAGTATAGTAAATGTCCCTATCAGAGATGTACCTCTGATGCCTATTTTTTATGGCGCAACAGCGCCTAGTTGGCCAGGGCCGCCTCATTACCAAGGCACCACGAGCACACCCAGACGCATCACACTCGGTAGGGCTCCTCTGGACGAGTGATCAGCCCGACGCAGAGACCTCTACCTGACAACACGCAACACTCACAAGAGACAGACATCCATGTTCCCCGCGTGATTCGAACCAGTAATACCAGCAAGCGAGCGGCCGCAGATCCACGCCTTAGACCACTCGGCAACTGGGGTCGGCTGATGCCCATAATAGGAATACATATCTATATTGTGCGGTGAATGTTGACCAAATTGGTATGTAACACGTATTTCGAACAACAAGGATGTCGAACATAGGTGTAAATGACTAAATGACTGAGATGTAAAGGAATGCAACCAAGCAAGACGGCGATGAGAAAAAATACTTCAAGAACGTGTGACCAAGTTTTGTATTGAAAAACACGTGTATCAGTGAATACCACAGAGTATCAGTTACAAAGTGACGAATTCTGAACGTTCTCTCTTCTTTAAAACCACTTTTCAACTACAGATGTTCGCATGCAACAGGAAGATGTTTATGATTAATGAATAAATGAGGAACTGGAAAGATGAAAAAGTCGCCGCCTGTTTCAAAGTAATGTGGGAGGGAACTGTAAAAGGCACGAAGACGTCTGAGTCAAGTGTCCTGGTCGCAATACGAAAATGTTGCCTCCAGAATGTTAGACCGCATCGGCTGTGTGGAGTAGTAGAAAAGAAATGTTAATGCGGTCTCATGCGGGATATCTTAGTTCACCACATTCGTATTATGAAAGCAAAGATACGATATATTTTGTATTTACGTGCGAAACTCTACAATCCAACCTATGCGATTATTTAATAGGACTTCTGTAATCTCAGAAAGCTTAAAAAAACGAAGTCCGTTGAGTTACTAAGATACGTGCTGGACTGTCTCGACTCCGTAACATCCGGACCGAATCTGCGGGCCATCCAGACTCCTACTGAAGGAATAACGGGAACTCTTTCCCTGGTGGCAAAACGGCAGAGGTGTGAAGCTAACCACTCACTTCGTTCTGGTGACGAGGTTAAGAATGACTGGAGTTTACCCCACTAACTTACGTACATTCAAGGCTTGCATAGAGACAAATAAGTCTTCTTGCAGCAGTAAGTTACTGGTCTTCATTTTTAGAACGTAAAATAATTATCAAAAAATGTGTGCGCCCTTCTCAGTATGAACTGTCCATTACTCATTGGGTCCACCCAAATATCTTGCAATATAGTGAATATAAAAACTCTTGTCTTATATTTTTGTGAGTTAATGCATCAGGTTTTACGTGCAGTACAGCGGTTCTCTAAGTCTGTTATGTAAGTCTGGTTCTCTGGTTCAGCAGTTGGAAACAAGGCAGCTTTTTAACATACTATAAAAAACATTGAACTTTATAGTCAAGAAGAATGAGACGGAGGCGGCACGTGCCACGTATGGGACAGAGGACAGGTGCATACACGGTTCTGGTCGGGAGACCTGAAGGAAAGACACCACTTGGAATACTTAGACGAATATGGGAGGATAATATTAAAATGGATCTTACAGAAGTGGGATGGACAGGCATGGACTGGATTTATCCGCCTGAGGATAAGAACAGTTGGCGAACAATTGTGAATGTGGTAATGAACCTTCGGGCTCAACAAAATGCGGGGAAATTCTTGGCTACCTGAGAACCTGTTAGCTTCTCAGAAAGGATTGCTCCATGGAGTCAGTCAGTCAGTCAGTCAGTCAGTCGGTCGGTCGGTCGGTCGGTCGGTCAGTCAGTCAGTCAGTCAGTCAGTCAGTCAGTCAGTCAGTTAGTTAGTTAGTTAGTTAGTTAGTTAGTTAGTTAGTTAGTTAGTTAGTGGCAATTGTAATATTGCAGTCAAACAGTTTCGTGTGAAGTAAAAATTTACGCACAAAAGGGACAGTATGATCGGCAGCTATTTCCTTGAAAATGTGAGCTTATAGATCACGTATTTATAATTATGTTAGAAACCAAAGAAGCCACTTCACGAAAACCGACATTTTATAAAAATAAATAGCTTAATAACAGTTTTGTGAGCACAATACCGCATAAGTACATCATTCGCTGTAGCTACTCAGTTAGGTGTAGAGTAATCAACATCGAAAGTTCCAGCGTTTTTGAATAGTGCAGTGGAAACGACACGGATGGAAGCTACAGTCGCCTAACTTGAAATGAAACCTTGAAATTTACCTGGATGGAGTGAAAATTGTCACAGAATCTTTGGTCAATATGATATGTGCCCTGACCGGTATTTGAAGGACGGCCCTTGGAATGAAATGAAGCCTTAAGTCCTCTTACTCGGTATTAGATTTAATTATGTTCTAAAAGTGACTTGTTTACGAAAATAAAGAATTATAAAAAGTAAACACAAAATTTTAGCCGAGGTAATTGTAAGATATCAAGTTAAAACTGATGTATACTCTTAATAAAAGGTACTTAGCAGTTCTTATATATTCCACTTAGCATATAGAAAAGTATCATATGCCGGCTTCGAACATAGGTTTGACAATCTAAGCACGTATACTGCAATTCATATGGGAACTATTTCACTCTCCCAGGCTGTGTAGCTAGCACAAACCCCAGATCTGGCCGAACCAAACTCTACCTCAACCCCTGCGGGCATTTCTGTGGCTTTTCTTCACAGTCCACCGACCATTAGGAGTCAAGCACTCTAAAAGTTAGCACTTCTTGCGTTCGGGCACCAGGGACTCTTAAGTCAATTGGCGTTGTTTTCGTTTTTTGCTTCCCCTCTCATCCGGTAGTCTTCCTTTTTGTCAGTGGTATCGGAGGAGAAAGGGGCTGTAGTTATGCAGGCCGTCTTAGATACAGGCTTAATACAAGACACGCGTAAGGAGCAACCACATCAACAAGAAACACACGGCTAAAAAGAACAAAATGATATAATGGAATTGTATATAACTCTATGTACCACAGCGTGTTTTAGAATATTTTCATAACAAGGTGTTTCAGAGTAATGAAGTTTGGAACATGGTTCTTAGTGATGCTGAGACAAGAATAGTCCTAAGCGTCAGAAATTTATTCTATTGTTCCAGTCATTTGTGGTTTGCTTCACGACGCAGTCACTGTGTCGTGCAGGACAGTACTAGGACGTTTTTGAATAATGAAATGGAAATGAGATGTAAGTGAGCGGAATTGGCATCTATCAGACACAATTTCGGTGTTACCTGGGAGGAGTGAGGAAACCAGTGGAACCTCAAAATAAGATATGTCCTGACTGAGGTTCGAAAATTCCAGTTCCCGAATACAAGCCAGTAACTTAAAAAGATTTATTATCCTTGTTCCTTCTAACAAGATAGACAATGCACTTATTACATTACATAGTGGCGCGCTGTGCAACTAATGTCGTCACTTTTGATTTAACGCTATGAAGACTGAATTGAATCCACATCATACACAGACTCATTTCGTACCTCACAGCGAGCGGTCTTCGCAACTGTCACATAGCCAATGTTGAGACGTAATATGTTATGTTTTGTCACATAAACGTTTCCACGGAAAAGCAACAAGGCGATCCAACTGCTCTGTTAAGTTACACGTTGCTGTCAATAATGCTTTTATGGCGATTTTATATAGCAGGCAACAATAGGATTTATATAGGTCTTCATTTAAATTGTCTGATGTTTTCATTCGATTCTATCCATTTGGATTTTTGGGCACAGATTTTCGTAAGATTCCCGATTTGAAATTTCACGGGAATCCGTTCAGCGGGAACCGAGTTGATACACGCGGATAGAACGGCAGACGGAAGAACGCACAAACATGACGAAGCCAATAGGCGCTTTTTGCGACTAAATGTGAGAACACTTAAGGTGTGATACCATCGTGTCTACTTCTCAGCACAAACAATATTTTTCACTGTTGGGTGTAGTTATGTAAAGTGGTGTCATGTTTTGAAAGTCTGACATATATATTAAGTGTCTGAAAACACTTCAGGAAATTACTGGGGTCTAAGAAGGATGAAGCAAAGAAATTGTGACTACTTAACAAGGAACAGTGTACCTCTTACGCGTTACCTAGTGTTACAAGAGTGAAACATGGAAGGATAGGATGTGTTGGGTATTACAAAGAAAACAGTAAATGCAAACAGAATTTTGGTGGAGAAATTACTAGGAACACGTCTAATTGAAATAATAAGACAGAGAAACTGAGAAGCACATGAACGTATATCAGAATTATTTTATCCAATTTTTTATCTTTGCACGGTGTTATAGCTGGGTGTGATGCCAGTCTTTCTAAGGACCTTGCTATTGCAACTGCACAGTCAAAATGAGTAAAGGTAAACTGCACCCTGCCAGGAAGGCACAAAGTAGGTTTAGAGTTAAGGCTCTACTCTTTCTTTACAAGTAGCCTCTAGGTCGGACAGGGTGGTTAACGCGACGCCCCGGCGGCTTTACCCCCGGGAATGGCCCGGTACTCGATGTATATGAAACTGGCTGGGCTTCACGGCCAGGCCGAAGGGATGCAAAAAATTCTCGCCCCCACCGGGATTCCATCCCAGGTTCGCCCAGTCCGTAGCGAGTCGCTATACAGACTACGCTATCTCGATCCACCACATAGATTCTCTGCTTCCTCTGTCAAGGGTCTTAGGTGCATCCGGTCTACAGAACCTAGAACATTTCTCTCTCCTTATTTCTATTCCGAAAATACAGGCGGCAATTTCCTTCGAAATTTTAGCAAAACTGCCCGCTGCTATACGGTACAGAAACCCTCAAACAGGATTAGAATTAACAAAGAGTCATTGTGAAAATTTGCAGTCAGTGATCAGGAAGGATTTTGGAGGAACACTTTGTGAGGACATGAAGCGAATGTAGGCGGCTTCCGTTCCTGTCCAATCCAGACCGGCTTTTCCGTGCCGTGGAACGTCGGGTTCCATCCTGGATGAGAAAATTAGTTGGGTAGTAAGTTAGTGTGGTCTGGTTAATATGGTTACCTCCTTCGTGTTTTTGAAACAACAAGTTGACCTTCAGTGGCGATCTAGAATATTTATACGCCCCAGGCAAAATATGCAGTAATGGTGGACTCTCAAAGGCCTGATTGCTATTCTTACAACAATAGGGACAGCAGAACATCCATCTCAGCTCCGTAACAAACAAGAGTAGCAAGATGCACTCCATGCTGAATTACAGGCTGGAATGTTCATTTATTGGAGATAAAAGCGTGTAGTTCCATGAATTCGGACATCATTCTTCGCCTTATTCCATTTTCACTGCATCTAAAAGTATTTTCAAATAAATATTAGAGAGTTTAATCAAAGCTACAAATTATATCAGATGTCACATTTTATACAAAGACTGTCTTTACAAAATTTTCATGAGTTGAATTTGTGATATCGTTGGAGGTGTGACGAAGAGGTTATTCACAAACTTTAATATAGAATTCCAGTAACAATAATAATCCCCAACCGTTGAAAAGTTTCAGGGGTGTAGCATGCAGACAGATATAGAGTGCGGATAACTCTCCCTTTATGTAAGCGTGTCACAAAATTCGCATTCGGATTGCATAAATTTAAAGTAACTAAAATGCGTTACTCGCGTTAGACACAGTGTTACTAAGTTAACGTTCTGAAGACTGCTATTAATCTAAATTGTAGACAGAAATTTTGTTTCTGCTTTAGAGAGGAAGCAGTCCGTGTTTATTGTAAAAGCGAACTATTTAATTCTATTCAGGGGGAAAAACGGTATTTATTGTCAGAAACATGTAAAGCCTATAAATACACAACATGGCAAAACCAAGAGTTTCATAACCTCGCAGAATATGACACATGCACTTACCACTGTTCTTTATAAGATTAAATCAAACAGTAGTCACAATGGTGTGGAATTATCGTTACAATTTATTCATCTTCTTGAAGTACGAAGGAAAGAATTAACTTTTCTTTCCAGAGCTCTCGATTTCAGGAAAGGCATTGCTTTACTTTTTCCCAAGGATCACCCGCTTGTCCTTCTGATAAGGACAGCATGCAATTAATATGACTGTGTAACACTGGTGGAATGATATTCAGGGAGAAGACCGAAATTCTAGGATATAAACCTGTCGCAGTATTACTTTGACACGCATAAATATCACGCGGACTGGCCGTGGATTGGACCCGAGCCTCCGTGGTTAGAGGCCGACAACCGACTATCTGAACCTTGTCACTGAAGAACAAATTTATTGTGCGTACATATCTGCTTGTTTTTGACTATGTCATTAAATAAGCCAAAAACAAAGACGAGGATAAATAAACAAATAAATAGGTACGTACATAAATAAATGTATTAAAAACCTCAAATTTGGCGGAAATCTCAAAGGCAGCACGCCAGTGTTGAGTGCTTCTAACAATATTCCTAAATAAACTGGTCTATAACTCAAAGTGACTAATGAAAAGTAATACCAATGTGTATTGTACCCAATTAAGAATTAAGTGCAATTTATACATGCAGTCACGATCGAAGGAAAAACATCTTCTCTTCTCCTTGTCGGACGTTTCATGGGCAATCCGGTAAGTAAAAACAGTGCTATTGGCGCAAGAAAAGACATGACAGAAGTAAATGCAATGATTGCTTGTACTTGTGACGCACCTTGACCGTGAAATTACGAGCGGAACATAACAGAATTACAAGCAGAGTAGCGCGGGGTTTCATTAATCGAATCACGAAAATAAACCGCAAAGAGTGAAGCATCTACCTTACAATCGGAATATGTGGGGTGCTGCATGGGGAGTTTTCACTGGTATCTTAACCTTCTCTACAGATGAAATTAAGAAGCCGATGGCAATTTAAGTTTAACTGTATTATGATGATGGGCCTTGCAAGGAAAATTGTTCGTTATACGAAGACTGGGAAGAAAGCCAGTACTGGGTTCTTTTATGTAGTGTTATGCACAAGGGTACAAATGTACCAAAGATGTGGACGGACATAATTCCTCCTTCTCCATGTTACGGATGCAGCATGTCCCTTCCAAATGCCGCAACTTGCTGTTACACCGTGAGGTATCGCAACTTCAAACACATTACTTTTCATAGTCTTCACCGTGTTCACAGGATGTCGTAACTGGACATTATCGGATCCAAATGCATCCAATCCACACCTTCACGCCTTAGGTATTAAAATGTTTTGGCAGTGCAAATTACACAAAAAGAAATCTGAGTTCTCGTGTCTTTCAGATGTTGATTAAATAAGTGAATATGTGTGTCACGGCACTAAAAGGGGATAAGACGGAGCACGACGGGGAGGGAAACAAAGAAAAAATGAAGAAACTGGACAAAATCGCGATGAAAAAGATGAAGAACTAATAAAAAAAAAGGACAACAGGAAAGTAATAATTAAGAAGAAAAGAACGCTTCCTCCTAGTGCCTTGGGGTCTGACAGGTTTTGACAAAGAAGCTGTCACCTATTCTTACAGACTAGACCCGTAAAAGAAGGATTCGTACTGTACTCTCTAAGCAACGTGAGGTCAAATCAGTTTGGGGACTTGGCAGTCATATAAGGCACAATATGTTATTTCATGTTAAAGGGATATTCTAAGAATATGCAGCGGCAGTACTGCAACTTAGATTGGGGTGTAAGAGATAATTCAATGGCGGTCAGTTATATACAGTTCCTCAGAACAAAATAATAATCATCAGATTTTAGTCGCTTTGCAAGTTGTGAAAAGCGACTATTAGCTTCCTCATGACTGCCCATCTGTCCGTCCGTCCGCATGGAACAACTCGGCTCCCGCTGGACGGATATCCACGTAATTTTATACTTGAATATTTTTCGAAAATTTGTCGAGAATCTTCAATTTAATTAAAATATGACAAGATTAACGTGTACTTTACATGAAGACCTATGTACATTTATGATAACATCGCGCTCAATCCTTCTTAGAATGAGAAGCATTTGAGACAAAAGTTATAGAGAAAATCAAAACACACATTTTGTGTTCAATATCTCGTACCATTTATGAGATAATGTGGAAGAATATGGTAGAACCAGGCAGGCCACAGATGACAATAAAATATGGCGTATGCGCTTTGAATGCTGCATAACTAAGGCTACAGACACGCACTCAGAATGTGTAATAATTATTGCTTTTCCACGGCAACAATGGTTCTCGAATGCGCCTTGATGTGACGTTCATATGGACATTGCCCCTCTTGTTTATACCGCCGCTAACCAAGTCAGGGGTTAAGGAAGTCCAATTTCACAATAATACCGCGTATTGACGCTAAGAGATAACTGGTGTGAAAATGCTGCCAGAATAAAAGAGATGAGAGGATATAGCGTATAATCTGGGACGCACCGTTCATCGGTTCCCAGAACTCAGAGGCACATGACGTTTTGAAATTCATTATGTAGGTAAACCTTTGCCTTTAAATGTAATTACCGTTCTGGAAATTCAGCTGGTTGTGTCAGCCGCAGTGGTAATGATATGCACCCTACTAATCACTCTCATGTGAGCATGGGGTTTAATTTTCCTGTTTTGTTAATCACTACCATCAGTCACTAACAAAGAAACCACGACGATTTACATGAACTCGCATGCAATAATACTGCTAACGAGTAAGTTAGAAAACGCACGATTCTATTGTCGTTGATGTCAACTATGAGTAATCTGTATAAATACTATATAAGATTCTTTTGACTAGTCATACCCGTGCGAATAATTCGCAAGTTAAAACAGTAAAATTTTTAATTACAGAAATTACGGTATCTTACACTTTATAAATATTAAGAAATATACTTACGTACTGAGAAACAGTAGCTTGCTACCACGTTTACATAAGAAACAAAACGTTGAAATCAGAGTCCTGTCCCAAGCGGAGGCCAAGGGAAGTACATGAAATGTGTTAGTTTTCTTTGGCGTCCGCTACAGGCAGCAATGTCAAATTTTAACCTTGGCTTTTGTTAAAAACATTTTTCTGAGAAGGAATTAATGAAAAAGGAGCTTTCCAAAAATGCCGAATCACAACCTTTCTAGAAAGCCCATCTTAAAAATATTCGTACTATTTTCACCCAACTGTACATGACATAAATGTAATTATATCACGAAAGTTGAGATGGAGGGGGTGTGTGTGGCATGCGTGAAAGCAAAGAGTAATGCATACACAGATTTGATGGGGAAAAACCTTAAGGAAGGACACCTATTCGAACGTTCGGTCATAGATGGGAGAACAATACTAAAATAGAGTGTATGTAATGAATAAATCAATGCTAATAGCCTTCAATCACACAGTAAAACTCTTGTTAGCACACTCAAGTCAGGCAAGGTACGGCTGGCTGAGAATACGTTTAGGGTGTAGGGAAAGGGAAATGCAAGACGAATATTGGTAGAGTAACCTCTTCGAAAAGGTGAGGTCGCAGGAATTACCTCATGATTACTTCTAATGGTGATATGTTTTATGATCGGTGTTGAATCTTAGCTTTCTATTATTACATATGAAATTAATTTGTTAAGCGGATTGTTTCTTTGTTCAAAGGTTCGGGATTTGTATCAAGATAACGATCGATTGATTTCAGGAAGCATTACAATTTTTGCTGTAGGAATATTATTAGTAATTCTTGTCATATTAGTCATATCTACAAGGGTGATTGATACGAAAGTAACTTCTAAGCCGTATCTTTTTTGTGGATTTCATTGTGCCCAGAGGCATGTAGTTATAGCAAGCCATAAACACCACGAAATCTCTTACATCAATTCTAAATTTTAAAAACAATTATAAAGAATCAATTCTGATGAATAACATCTCGTTTATAGCGTCATGTGTTGACAGCAGTGCCACCAGATCTTAAAATAAATAAATAAATAAATATTTTGTGTATATCCTGGACGTATTGGATTCGTGATAAATTTTTTGATTGAGAAAGGAGACGAACAGAAATATTTTGGGGTAATGTGAAAGGACTTATTTTCAAAATCCTGAGAAGTGAAAAACAATCATCTTTATAGCCTGCATAACGTTTTGAGATTAGCAAATTAAACACAATTAAATACCGTCATCACAACTTAAATTTAAAATTATTATTTATAAAATACTAGGCTACATGTTTCTACCACCTAGGTGGTCGAAACATGTAGCCTAGTATTTTATAAATAACAATTTTAAATTGAAGTTGTGAAGACGGTATTTGTGTCTCATTTGAAAAATAATCAGTTTCCATTCTTAAAAACTGGATGAAAATTCGTTTATATGCTAAGCAAGTACGCGCTTAATTAATTAAAACACAAATAGGAAGCCACTGAGTATCTGATTTGGATTGAACAAATAGGAATTACATAGAAGGAAAATTATCATAATTATTAAATAATTTAATTTATATCACCCCCGTGCGCAGATAATTTTATTGATCACACTGTAGATCGCACCCCTTTCTGGATGGTGTATGCAACCCCTACGTTTTCATCCTTTGCTATGTTTCTCTAATATAAATTGGTCCAGACAACCCCTCCATTTTATTCCCACCGTGACGCCTTTCTCTCCCCCCTCTGTACCCTCCCTGCCCCCACCCCGATATGCCGATAAATCACAATTATCGCCCTTGCATCCCCTCACTGCGTAATGCCTAACCATATTATTAACGCTGACACGTAGGGTAATGTGAGGTGTGGTTATGGTGGTCTGGCAAAGCCAGTGTATAAACACAGAGCAGACGTTAACAGCATTACAGATGCAACGCTGATTGCCGTCTGCATCCACCTTCGTTAAGTTTTAATCCGTCATTTACATGATACGGCCAGTTTCGGTTGCAGATACGTACAAAAATTGCTGCTGTGTGGTTTAGGCTCAGATGGTCCTGAAACGATATTTTGCGGGTGCTGTTTCCCGCTGCACGTGGAGCAGTGATACCAACACTCGCAGCGCCTTCCCTGGAATTACTGCAAGGATTTCAGTACACTAGACAGCTGTACCGGCAGTGTACACTAAATATTGCTAGCCGGAGTTAATTCACTTT
This sequence comes from Coptotermes formosanus, assembly GCA_013340265.1. Taxonomy (NCBI): domain Eukaryota; kingdom Metazoa; phylum Arthropoda; class Insecta; order Blattodea; family Rhinotermitidae; genus Coptotermes; species Coptotermes formosanus. Next base: position 2,212,029 of record BLKM01000864.1, on the reverse strand, counting down.
TGTATCTGTTTATTACAAAAAAAGGACGTATATTAAATCCGAATAAACCGTTCACGTTTTCCTTAAAAGAATGCGTCCATTTCTCGTTATATACCATACAATACTATCATCTGATTTCCAATAGATTATTAACAAGGCCTTGTCGCTGTTATGTGTTCAGGTTCTCTTCTCAAGGCTCAATATTTTATAGAAACCTTGGGACGCTTGTGCCAGTTGTAAGGCCCACGCGGTGAACTCAGTCTGAGTATTTGGAAAGTCACGGCTTCAAAGGGACCGACTGTCATGACCAATGGATTTGTTGTTGCTCCATAAACTTTCCACCCAACAGATGGTTCAGTAACTTAAACTGTACCACAATTATTTCTTACTACTCCATTTGCAGCCATCATCTTTATGGTCTGACGTCTTGTCGCGGAACTTTGTGTAGCAGAGCCCTGCTTGTCGCTGAACAATTTTATATCATAGCTTGTTAAGGGTCTATAAAGGGACTGAAACGTGTAGCTAAGCCATAATAAATTTGCAGGTATATTAAACTGAAAAATTTGAATGTTTGTTTGTTGATATCGAAAACATAGCGGGACGACGCAACCAGCAAATTCATGTCGTAGATTTTCGTTTTTCGAACTGTATTAGGAATCAAATTTGTAGCTAGTAATGACAGCCATGCTTTTTATCACTTACAAAATGATTCTTCAGAATAACTTCTGCGATACTGTGCAAACCTCTAAAGAACTGAAAAAAAAAATGCATTTAAAATCCACTAGACAATACTTATTTTTAATCTCACCCACCAAACTACCTCAATGTCAGAAAAGAAACACTCTGAAGAACATATGTACGCTGGTACAGGGGCGACCACTCACGTGTTGACATACAGATCCTTCGTGCAGAAACCGGAAGTAGCAAAAGACTACCAGATTCCTAGAATATAAGGCCTAATGTTGCCGATATCCACCCAAGCTTTGGGACTTCTTGGAAGAGACCTCAGTAAGGCCTTGATTTTCAGAAGGAACAAATTTCAGTTCCTGACTGCGTTTTAAAGCCGGCACTTCAGCGCTGGTGCCACCGACGACGGTATAGAGCATGCCTTCAGTGAACGACAGTCCTGCCACCATCAATTTTAAATTCACTTTGTTTAACTGCAAGAGCTTCAATATACGGTATAAGGAGCACAGCATGGCTTCTTATTTGATTTTACTCTTAAAACTGAGACACAAATTTAAAGTAAATTAGATTAATGTTAATTATTCAGAACACGAGAAGGAAAGCAGCTCCTGTTTGTATTAATTCTATTTATTACTGCGTCGTATTTACACATAAGGTTTCTATTATGCAAGGCGTTTTTATTAAATTCTATTCTAGACGTCTTGCGTTAACTTTGATTTAATATATAAGATGTTTAATGATTTCGCTTATCTCACAGACTTAACCTTAATATCGAATAATACGAACAGCGAGGTAGAGCGAAATTAAAAAGAGGGAACTTTAAAGGCATCAACCGACGTTACTTCCTCCTTGTGTTACATTTTTGAGGATAATAGGCTGATAATGCATAGGTCCTTTCTTAGGTTTCTTTTTTCATAGTGTTTTGAAATCGTCAGTAATACGTCAAGTAGTAAAATTATAGTGCAAAATACTTTAAATTACACGGAAATGATGCCTGTGTTTTGATATTATATCAACTACAGGGTCTTCACAAAATAACTCTATCTTTAAAAAATATGATTTAAACAAACACAGTAAAAATAAAACCTCACCGGGTTACAAGAAGAATTAAGAATTTTGTGTGCTGTTCTAGGATTAATGTCAAATAGATAAGAAGTGGAGAAGGTGACTTTTTTCGATTTCTCTGAAACGCTTCCTTCGCATCGTGCACTTTTCTATCAATTCTTACGTCAAAAAGTAGCTTGATAGTGCCCAGTGCAGCACCGGCTTCCTCAAAATTTTGTATCAAATTTATAACATAATTTTAGAGGAGCGTTAAAAAGTTGGCAATTTGTTTGAACTTGTAGGTTTTCATATTTTCGAAAAAATCAATAAACAGTCTCCATTCCGCCGTGTAAGAAGCCGTGCCGGTTGCCATCTTCACAAATATTGGTATCGAACTGTACTCCCAGCATTGCTGTACGTAAGCGTACCAACATTATAACAAATGGCCCTGCTTTGAACGAAAGGATGGAAAGAAAGCAAGAAATAAAGAAAGAGAAAATGGAAAGTAAAGATAATTCTCGCGTGAATGCGTTGTACCGTGTTTGTTTCTTAGGGTCGAGAATTTGCTCCCTTTAGGAACCAGCCTGCTTTCAGGTACAGGACTTTAAGCCTGCCCTTACCCTCCTGGTGTGGTGTGTTATGATGGCGTATAGTAGATTACTGTTTCATCACAATGGTGTTTATCCACCCCTTCTTGCACGTATGATGTGTATAAATTCGTACATCATCGCAAGGGAATAGCCGCTTTCAGTTTGAATATTATGCGGGGGTGGAGGGGTGGAGGTATTCGTGAGGGACTCGACATAAGATATGAGGCGTGCAGATGTGGAAATAACCTGCATATTGTCATCTCTTTTTCTCATATTGTTAGCCGTTCTTTGCTAAGCAGAAAATAATGCATCTTGTGGAAGTTTTGTCTGTCTGTCTGTCAGTAACCCAGCATAATCGCCTAATACTGTACAGTTTTTTTTTAAATTTGTCCTTCCGCTACGCGTTGTCGGGTATTTCCGATTGAAGGCCTATTGATTCTCAACACAGACTCGTTTTGCGTGAAGCATTTAATGGATTTCTTAGTGCACCGCACGGACCTTTCCATATATTGTGTATCGTTAAAATTCAGAATGGCAAATTAAAAAAAAAATCTATGAGAAAATTTTGAGTTTTATTTTACTGGTTTATAACAAACCCTAATGTACATAAACATAAAGAGACTCTTTCACATACAGGCCAAAATGTTTCACAAATTTTGATGAAAATCGAGGCGGAAGCTTTGGTTTTTCAGCCTACTGATGTATAATAAATCGTAATTTGAGATCCCCATTCCTCTGGGATATGGGGCCACGTCCACGTGACAGTTTTTCCCGAATATTCCCGAAAACGTAGCGCTCACATCTTCAGGGACCATATTCACGATCTTTCGAGACTACGAACTCCACTTCTTAAGGCCGAAAACCAAATACCCAGTGACGCGTCGCCACGTTTCTGGAGAGCTGGGATCTCAGACACCCCGCTGCGAAAGACTAAAACCTCGAAAATTTAAATTATGTTGCAACATACATGGACTTTACCAAATAGATCATAAACCTCGCACAGATATTGTTGCAGTTGGATATGGGCCATATTTACTAATTTTAATTTCTTTATTCTCGCTCAAAGTTACATTCAATGTATTAAAGAAGCGCTGTTGATAATTTCGGATATCCATTAATTTAGGGGTGAATATCTTTTAGAGTACAGTGGTCACTACGTACGGTTGTTTTAAAAGACTTGACATTTTACTCACAGGGTTAATGTACGTATTTTTTTCATCAAAACAAATAGCGATTTCTTCCCTAAAAAATGGCGGAAAATGGTAATCATATACTTGGGAGGAGACACCACCTTGTATTATGTAAATATATAAGCTAATAAACAACAAAGCCTGCAAAACAGGTAATACTGAAATGAAAGAGGCTTCTTTCATTTTAATACTACCTTCATATATATATTTTGTATTAGCTTCGCCTGCGGATGGCCCTATTACGGGCTGAAACATGTAACGACTTCATGTAGGTAATTCAGTTTTGCTTAAAATAAGGTGTTGGGTTTGACTGACTTTATTTGTGCCTCTAGAGACAGTTATAAAATCTTGTGAAAACGAACGCTCGATATGGACCTATACCAGTAAGTACGGTACTGGCCATATATGTTTATACGCCCACCGCAGTTCACATCTCCCTGATCGTCAGCCACATCTGAAACAATCCATCCTTATACTCAAGCGTGTTCAGCTAAACAAAGACTATTTGTGCCGTGTTACCACATATCTTGACAGTACTGTAAAATAAACGGTATGTCTTCAGACTCCACTGAGAAAGGTCTGTCTTCATATGTGCGCTCTGTAGGACATGCACTTGCTGTTTTAACCTGTTCATCAGACGGCTCTGCACTTATTCACTGACGTGGTCAAAATAATTATATCTTGGGCTCAAAATTACTTCCTTAACGGAGTGTGTAAACCAACTATATATAGACACTCTCCATACGGTTCTTTAATCAGTACGCCAGTGCTGCTGGTTGTAACGGTAGAGCTACAATGTTACTGAGTAATAATGCATGATTATCATCATCCTTCGTTATACCAAGCCAATAGACTTTACTCTTTAGTCTAATTATTTTGTCCATAATTGCTTTCATGTTTATTTTTGTACGTGTGATAATCTCTGGAATGTTTTAGTCCGTAACAAATACGACTCCGCCATGTATACTTAATATTTTCAATTTCCCCTTGAACATAACAGGCCGCGCGGTCTCAGGCGTTGGTCTGCGGCCGAGCGCTTGCTGGGATCGTTGGTTCGAATCCCACCGGGGGCACGGATGTCTGTTTTTTGTACAGTGTTTGTGTTGTCAGGTAGAGATCTCTGCGACGGGCCGATCCCTCGTCCAGAGGAGTCCTACCGACTGTGGTGTGTGTTTGATTGTGATCAAGTGAAAATAAAAACCCTTTACACCTACTGTGAACAAGTAGGTAGAAGAGGTGAGGACTACGAAAGAACATAACATGAGTTCTGTGGTAGCATTAGAAGCACAGGCAAAATACTGCCACTCAAGGCAGCATGCATCTCATAGCACTAATTACGTCTTCAGGTGACCTATATCTTTTCCATACAAAAGGGTCTGAAACCCAAGTAAAAGGGACACGTGTATAGGAATTAAGCCTACATCTGTCGCAGAGGAAATGCTGCTGTCTCTTTCGAGAATACTGAATAATGGTTATGCACATATCAGCTTGTTTCTAGTGTGGAAGAAATGTTTGTTCTTCCTTACAATTTTGTGATAGTTAAAAGTCAAGTGGGAGAAAGTATAGCAGAAGGAGGAAGCAGTGAGACGAGTATTACGGTGGAAAACAGGAAAATAATGAGAGAAGAAGGACGGGATAAACACTGAACAGTGGGTTTGTATTAAGTGTAGTAAAGAACCTGAATGACGTAGTGAATTGAGCTGTGAATAGAAAGAATATCTTGCGAAGATATTCTGTTTAAGACATTTAGGAATATCGAGGCATAAATAAGTATGAGAATGCTAGAAAGATTTAAAAATAAAGAGTATTAATAGAGGAAGTTACTATGTATGAATAAATATAAATACAATTGGGAATGACAATAAAAGACTTCACTGACCTAGAACTATATTTAGAAAATTAGAAAATAAGACGGACAGAAATGCACATGTAATACAAATGCTCAAATGCTATGAATATTAATTCGAGGACAAGGCTGCAGTGTAAGACCTGACAGTCAAAATACGGCACCTCAAGTTGTCAATAACCATGGCATAGCAGAAAATAAAATTTCTCTTTCCATGCCATCAAAGCGGAAAAGGCGAAGTAGAGGTCGAACTCCAATCATTTTTAACCTCAACATTAGATGGAGGTGAGTGGTCAACTTCACGCCCCGACCGCTTTACCTCCGTGAAGAAACCCCAGTGTTAATTGCATAGGAGGATGAGTGGGCCCCACAGCCTCTCTGGACATTTTACAGGGGAGAAAAACTGTTTGTACAGGGATTCTAACCCCAGACTGTCCAGCTAGCAGTGTGGTCACTATACCGACTACGCTGTAACAAAGCAATGGCGTCCACTTAATTCATTAATTCATTAGGAAGTAGGTTAAAATGATTTTAAATTGATTTCAAATTTCATATAACTAACCGTTTTAAAGTCTAACAGAGTAGCAATTTTACTCGTACGTGCGGACTGCTGTAACGGCAAGAGACTCTGTGTTTTGTACACACAATACATGCGTCTGTTTTGTATGACTCTCGCAGAGAACGTCGATTATTTGAGCCCAGCCAAGCAGTCTACTTGGATTGTTTGACCCTTGAAAACGGGACCTATAGGTTGTCCCGAAACGTCGTTAACTCCCTACCAACGCTGTGTAACATCCCAGAAAAGCGAAGATTTAATGTACTCTGCCGCAGAAGCCTGAAAGCACGCGTCGATTATTGCCTATACGTTATTAACTGACTGTTTTTGTAATGAAAACGACATCTGTTCCCTGGGAAGTCGGAATTGATACCTTGAGCAGATTCTTCAATGCCTTTAACTCGTGTTATGGGTAAGATCTGCGCTCTTCTGGAATACGACGCGGCATCGTGTGATAATTGTTTACCGACGTTTCGGGACAACGCGTCGGTCCCATCTTCAAGGGTCAAGACTCTTGACCCTTGAAGATGGGGCCTACACTTTCTCCCGAAACGTCGGTAAACAATTACGACACGACGCCGCGTAATATCCCAGAAGAGCGCAGAGCTTATCAACATCGCCGCGGAAGCCTGGAATCAATCTTCTGGGTAGTTCAAAAGATCAGAATCTCGGTTTTTGCACGCGTTCAACTTTTATTGTTAGTAATGCAAAGATATGACTCACACGATCGTTTGCAAGGCACCGTATTAATCATTTTCATGCTCAGTTAAATCAAGTAACGTCCCCCAGCACAGTCAGGGGTTTAATACAGCTCAGTCTAACTTCATTTCGTGCTGCACTGCATAAGCGTTAGAAAGGATATTAAGAAGAAACCAGTGCACCTAAGGAACTCCATATAATACTACGCTGTATATCGTGAGATGTAATGATGTGTGATGCTGGATTCAGCTTCCGTTGCTTTGAAGTCTTTTAATAAAAGTAAATGTAGGGTCATGTGTTATATTTTGGCCTGTTGTAACCTTGCTACTACCACATAGGGGAAAAACGATGCTGTATATAGGCTACAGTTATGTTAAACTGGAACAAAGTTACTACTATTCAGGCTTAGAATAATCTGAATCCATATAAAGAAAAGAATAGTAAAAATAAAATCCTATAGAAATTTTTATGTAACTTTCTGTGTGTTGATGATGGGTAACGAACCGTTTGAAACCAGACAAGTGGCAAATATATACTTAAAAATGCACCATGAACTAAACTACATGCTGTTAGTCAAAATGTTTTGTAATTCTACTATTGCAAATATGGTGACGATGTAAGGCAAGTTTAACCCTTTAAAGCCTAGCGATAATTTACATACCATCAGGTTTAACATTAAAAAATTCTACGTGGTGCCCACATTGCGTTTATGTGTTTTGTACGGATCTCAGAATAAACAGCAACTTTTGCCTTGTAAAACATTAACAGATAGCTTTTATAACCGAAGTGGAGAGTGTTTACAGCGCGGTACGCACTGAGTCCTTAACTAAAACGTACGTTCCGTCTTTAAAGGGTTAATTTGTATAGAAACTGCACTTCAGTAGTAAAGTCTTGGAAAAAATACCAAACGACATTACAGTTTACTCATACACACGCTGGTAGAGAACTCTAAGAATTAAAAGGTGAGGTAGACGTAAATTTCACCCTACAACAGGCCATGAAGGCCCAGAGGGGTAGTGCACGTAAAACTATGCGTTTCCTTTACCATCCGCGAGGGGTGGGTGGTGAGCGCCACGCATCGGCCGCTTTAACCCCAGGAAAGAGACCCTGTAGCCATTGTACAGAAGGATGGGTGGGAGGTTGGGTCAGTCTGCACTGTTGCGGAAAATCTCGTTTTCACCGGGATTTCATCCGCGGACAGTTCAACCCATAGCAGTCGCTATACCGACTGACCTACGCCGCCCCACAAACTGTAGGAAGCATTTCTAGTCCGTACCGACAAGCTCAACACAAATCTCGTTTCCTCGTTTCGCTTGTGTTGAGCTTGTCGGTGCAGACTAGAAATGGTTATGCACACACACACACACGCGCGCGCGCGCGCGCGCACGCACGCACACACACACACACAACGGGATGGGAAACCCAAAGATTATTCTAACTGTAGGAAGTAGCAAAACAAATTTTTGAGTTCTGTCTGGAATTACTTCTTCTGTACTGATTTATACTCTACGGACCTTAACCAAATTTCCAATAGAATTTTAAATTGTTCAGAGCCCCGAAAGGTGACCAAGAATTCCACATGTCAGACCTAAATATGAGTGTGATAAAACTTTGCGGTACAAAACATGAATTAATAAAATAAGACAGGCGCCTGTCGTCGTTTTTCTTAGTCCGTCCCTTCAATATCGAGTAACATCTCAGAAATTCAACTTACAATGTTCACGTCACTTCCAGTTCCTCTTTTCAGTTGTCGTCCCATCATTATTATTCGTCGCTCCACAGTGGATACAACTGTAAATATTTTTAACTACAATCACAGTAAGGAACGCTGAAAACAGACGAACATATCGCTCATGGAACAACGATTCGTCATGAGCGACCGATACACAGTTTCACAGGAGAAAGAAAAACTTGACGGATCCTTAGTAGACAATATCCACGTATACAGTATACAGGTATACAGTATACTGTATACATTTCTTGTAGTTCCCTGCTAAAAACCCCCTGAAGATGGCAATTCTTTTGCTGAAACATATGTAGGGGTCTCAAATACACTTTATATAGCCAATAATCTTGTGCATTTGTTGTTGACTTTAGACTTAAATTGGTGCCCGTTACACATTCAGCGAATAAAAAGGATATTATTCTGTAATTTTTCAGCTTATTTGCTGTGATGGTTACTATTTGAACCTTAAAGATAAAGACTTTATTAACTTCTGCGTTCTGTAAACTTTATAATTCCCTTGTATGACTTTAATCTCATAATCTCAAGAGATTTTGGTCCTGTTCTAACTATTGCTAGAGCTAAAAAAATATGCATTTACAACGAACTTCCCGTTACTGTAAGACCTATTTGTGTTATTTCGTATTGTGATAAACTGTTTGCTTGTTGCAACTGCAAATCTCTAAACTGGCGCCAGAGATAAGGCGTAGGAACTAAAAGTGCCTGTGGCCAAATAACTTATTAAACAGACCTACCCCAGCGAATTACCCGGAGGATATATGAGATGGATTTATAAAGTAGAAGACAGAGTTTGGAACGGAGAGAAACGATGTGTTTGGAATAGAAATTCTCATTTATCCACAGTTAGAGTTACTTGCTGGTCATTTTACAGAGTGAGATGTGAATTAATGCACTTTTACTGAGGTTAATGGGTAAAAAAAGAGATTTTGTGAGTTTTTATGGATTCAGATGGTTCAGGATACGGTTCAATGTCGGGATTTGTGAAAGGCATAAATGAAAGCTATCTCTCCATGAAAGTCATAATTGTGAAGCACGTTCTATCAACATTTCAAGAAAACGTGCTCCAGGCAATAATTGTAGATCTTCTCTGATTTAATTTTCTTGTAATAAGAATACGAACATTTTGCTGAGAATAATTTCGTAAGGATAAACTCATTCAATATTTTCAGGTTTTGTTCTGGTAATTGTGTATAGTAAAAACAAAGTACAACTTTAGAAATAGAAGCGATGGAATAAGCACCATAGGTTCAGGTTCGCAGACTACGAGTTTTGTGATGAACTACACAGATGTGTTTACATGAATGGCTCTGTATCCAGTACTTTTCTGTAGAGTTATGAATGAATCTCGGACACATCTCTCACAAATCCCATATAATCACTTCGAAGACAGTGAACTAAATTTTATAATTTTTATAAACTAATTTCAAGCTGGTGATTGTAATGACGTTCGCTGAACCTCTTGGAACCGTGACTGAATTAGACGTTCCCATGACGCACAGTCTGAAAGAAGCTGGTGTAAATCTGAATGGGAAATATAGTCCTTCCGTCTTTCTTCTGCTTTTCTCTTTCTTCCTTCTTTTCCCACCTTTCCCCTCTTTCTCTCCTTCGCGTTTTGTCAATTTTCTTTCTCTCTTATTTTTTCTCTTCGTTTCTGTTTCATTCAACCTTTCACTTTTTACTTTCCGTCCTCTTCTTTTGTTTTCTACTTCCTTCCTCTCTTCCACACTTTCTTACTACCCCTCTCACTTTGTTCTTATTTGTCCCATTATTTCAAACATGACTCCTCATTTGCATATGATTCCTATACTGCAGGCTCCCATTCATGTAGGCCTCCCATTTCCCAATACAACGTACTTTTGTCTCCCTTCGCGATTCCCTTGTTACAGGGTCGTACCCAGTAACAGCAATTAGCAATGGAACGCCTTATATGGGAGACAAGGCAGGGAATGAACGGCTCAGCGGGAAGCAAAGTAAGCAAATTGTTTGTGCGAATAGCTCACTGCTGAATGCTACTGCGAGGGCATCGAAAGAAACCGAGTTTCAACAAATGGACTACGCCAAGTAACTTTTTTTTTTTACTTTATAATGGATTGCCCCTTCCCCAACATATATGTATAGACTACACTAAAACAAGGTACAAGGGAGGGAGAGGCAATGGGATGATTTTTTTCACCCGTTGGTGCCTGCCATGCATCTCCCTTTTGGTCGATCGGTCTCGCGTCTGACTCACATACGATAGAAATGGCAATTCATTATAATTCCACTGGCCTTATCATACATATTCCCTCTCAGTAATTCATTTTTCCATTCTATTTCTATTCACATTCTTTATTAAGCGTTTCTACGAGCCCTGCGAACCTTTGTACCAAGGTGGACACTGAACAGACGATTTCGCGGTAAGGGATGTGTTTTGCTGAATACAGTGACACTAGCAATTAATCAACTTTGGTCTATAGGTGTGTTATAAACAACAAAATTATAGTATAAGTAAAACGGCTCGAACGTGAAGCTGACAGTTTATTAACATGCAGAGAGTGATATGGAAGATTTGAAACTGAAACAAAGCTCAAAACTCTGTTCTTTCACCGTCACCTGCTGCATAGAAGATTAAAGAATCTGATCTAAGAACTTGTGTGAAATTTATCTTCCCTGTGTTCCCTAAATGTCTATTGCGAAATTCACCACGTGACTTGATCCTTACAGCCATCTTTAACCTTTTTCTTTCCTTGAAAAACCATCTGTAAAGGCAGCACTGAAAGGCGTCTCTTTGGGCGTGGATAAAAGAAGAGCAAGCAACAAAGGAAAGAAGAGAGGAGAGAATGGAAGAGTAACTGAGAGAAAAGGAGAGAACAAAAGATAAGACTGCAAAACTCTGTTCTCTTCCTTCTTTCTCTCTTCTTTTCCTCCTATGGCTCTTCTTCCTTTCTTGCTACATTTTCCTAATTCCCCGTCCCAATAAATTTCCTTGTTACTAATCTCGCTAATGATAGGGTCCAATAGAGGATTTTTGTAAACGTGGCAACAAACGTCCGGATTTTATAAAAACACGGTTTTTCTTACCAATTCGATAATTCTTAGAACAGCCTACACCACATGCGCATGGTTAGCCCGAAGCAATAGCGTTCTCATGGTTGTTTTAGAGGGCACAATAGCATAACACACACTAAATCACAGACGCAACAAAGGACTTTTTACTTTGTCCGTCTGATCGTGGCTGAACAAGAAAAGCGAGCTTAATTTTTGGTCTATAGAGTAGGCTTACATACATCGCAGGAACGTCTGCAGTTATGTATTATCTCGCTCCACATTCCAACAATAAATCCAAGTCTTAGATGAAAGTTAGCAGACATAAAAATTACTTCAAATGTAGTGAACGGGGTACAGGCGGCCGTGTCACATTAGATAAGATTTTATGTTGCAAGATCATTCTTGGAAAGTCTGCTTGCACAGGCGCTCAAATGTTCCATGATTTTAAAGAAACCGCACCTTTAATATCGTCTTCAGGAAGCCTGATATTTTGCTGTATGTTAGGCCAATTGAATTCAGGACAAATCCTATTTGTGTCTGCAGGTTACTCAACGAAACTGTCACTAACTCAGGCTATAGTGTGTCGAATTTTTGGAGGGTAAGAATAACAGGCAAAAATATAAAAAGCTTTCTCTGTCCACGCCATGAAAGGGTGTAAGGGTGTAAGGCAAGTAAAGTTGTATCTCCACTCGTTCTTAACATCGACACTAGATGGATGTGAGTGGTCAACATCACGGTTTGGCCACTTTACTCCAGTAAACAACCCCTACATCCATTTGACAGAAGGCTGGGTGGGCCCGAGAGTCAGTATGGACTCCTGGATAGGCGACAGAACTCGTGCCGCTGCCAGGATTCGAATCCCAGGCCGCCCGGCCCATAGCCTAGTTACTACAATGAATATGCTATCCGGGTTGCTACACAATACGAATGATGAACTGGGAACAACATGAAAGGAGGCAGTCGTTGCACCAATTAGAATAACATTAGGAATTTCGCGTAGAGGAATTGGACAAAACCACAGGCGTCGAGACCAAAAATAAAAAATTTGACCCCCCTAAGCAAGTTAGAAAACTTGTTACAGGAGCCAAATTGATCGGTAGTCTAACTTTTCGCGTATGACTTCTCTGGCATATATTTTAAGGGTGTAATACTATTTAAAACTATGTCTCCACATCAACGCCTTTCCCGAGGTTTACAAACCCAATTTTTAGGACTCTCTCTTCTCATGTTCGTCATGTATGCCACCCCACATGACCCTCAATTTAACCACACCGGTAAGACCGTACCGAAGCTGCTAAGGCTGATTCAATAAGGTCAGTAGGCTACGAGCTGAACGGCCCCGGTGTTGCAGTCCGAAATCTGACACTGGAAAATTCTGTCTCTTATCCAAAACGTCCGGACTGATAGCAAGCCCTCCCAACGGTTTATGTAATGGGTAGAGGGGAGTCTTACTCAGCGAGAAAAGCGGCCGTGGCATGAAGCTGACTACGGACCATAAGAATGCCTGGAACTACGTCTCTCTCTCTCCCCCCCCCCCCCCCACACGCCGTCACGTCTTGCACAGGGACAAGTTTACTTTATCTGATTGTCCTGTAAACGTTTTTATGTATTGTCTTTAATACGCTAATGATAGCTGAACCTTACTATACCCGAAGACCTTTCTCTGTTATTTACTTTCTACACCGCTTTTTTCCCTAGGCGCAGCAATTTTGAGACCCGTGCAATACCTACTGCTGTAATCAGTTCAGGTAAAATACCTCTCGAAGTGGATGCTAATAAAGTAACATGTACACATGTGTGTCAAAAAAAGGCGTTAATATCGTGCAGTGAGGGAAAACTGCCCCACCAGGGGGTATTTCTTCGCATGAACCGCGTCTGACCGGATCTTCGATAAATTCCACACTATGTCGTGCCCTGGGAAGTAAACATTTCCTTCTCCGTCATGCCTCGGGTCAAACTGCTCTGGATCGGTCCGCCACCAAAGAGCCGCGGGCCTTAAAATGTAGCCATAAAGGAAGCATTACACACGAACCTCAGATATAATAACAGTAACTTGATGTAGCAGCTATGGGGGTAGATACGGAATTAAGGCTGAGAGAGCGAGTTCCATGTAACTTTAAATTTATTCTGAATAGACCGACAAACACGTAAACTGCAAAGGCACTGTTGTAAGAAATGCTGGTTTTCTGACGCAGTGCTCCTATTGTACTTCACTGCGGATAAGCATTTTGGGTTAATACAGCTCAGACACACCCATCATCAATCGTTGTAAAGTCTGAATATGTCTGTGTGTTCTACGCGCTGTATTTACGTCTTAAAAACTGTATTAAGATTTTCCTAATATTTTGCATTATTCTATATAAATATATGAAATAATAGCAACATTTAAGGGGTAGTAATGAATAGCTACGTAATACATCAAATTATAATTATTATTTTTTGAAAAATTTCAGATTATTTTTGGATGGGACATCCCCCACATAATGAAGATTATATATGAACATATAAAGTCAGTAAAACACGACACTTTATTTTAAGCAAAATTATACCACCTACATTAATCCGATACACGTTTCAGCGTGTTAAAAGGTCATCTTCAGGCGAGACTAATAAAAATATTTATAGGAAGGTACTATTAAAATGAAAGAGTCCCCCTCTCTTTCTCTCTCTCTCATAAACAAATAGCATTCACTTTTAATTGAAGTGGTGTATTACTATAGCTCCTCAAATACTGTTATTATAAATAATGATGAATATTAGTCTTTACGTATATAAATATAGAAAAAGTCTGTTCGTATTGAATGACTAAGTAGATGGAAAGTAGGCATACTGAATTTGATTTGTCAGTTCTGTTCCAAGCTGTCAATTCATGTGAAGTTGGGGCTTCTATATATTGTTCGTCAGTACATGAATTCTGCTTAATAAGGAATGTTGTAAAATTTAGAGTTTTGTGAGAAGTCTCTGTAAAAGGATAAAAGCGAATAAAAAGTTGCTACATAGAAAAGTGTGTTTAATAAATAACACAAGAAATTCTTATGGTACTTAGGAAGTTTGTTTCTCAGTTCATGCTGCATTTCAAGCAAAAGGCGATGCGATATTGTACCAGAACACGTATTGAACACCACATATTACGATCAAGGTTGGCCTCTATCTTTGCAATGCAGTATTATTACATCAAAAATTCTATTAAATCCCACACTCGACTTATCGTTAATTTGATTATAATTTTTGTCACCGAGTAAACATAAAACTCTTCCAACATATTCATATAATTTCCCTGCTTAATCTCTTAAATCCTAGCGGTTACTTCATATACCACCAGTTTAATATTTAAAACTTCTACGTTCTGCCCACACATTGTATTTGTGTTTTGCATGTATCTCAGAACAAACAGGTAATTTTGCCTTATACAGCATTAACGGATTGGTTTTTATAACCCAGAGGGACTGTGTTTACTGCGCGGTACGAACTGGGTCTTTCAATAAAACAGATTGCACTGGTCTTTAAAGGGTTAACAATGCGTAAAACATCCATGACTTACTCCATTGTTCCGATAGAATCTAACGACTTCTGCTAGTAAAGGTAAAGTAAAAACTGCAGTTCATCCTGGAACAGGTCATGAAGGCCCAGAGGAGAGTATAGTGCAGCTGTACTCTTCATTTAACCTCGGCACTAGATGAGGGTGGGTGGTCAACGCCACACCTTAACCGCTTTACCCCCGGGAAAAAGACCTCGTACCCATTTTACGAGAGACTGTGTGGAGCCCAGGATCGATCTGAAGGAGTGCAGAAAACCTCGCCCCCAGCGGGATTCAATCCCCGGAAAGTCTACCCTGCAGCCAGCAGCTATACCGACTACACTATCGCGGGCACGACTTTGTCACTTTGTTTGTTAATACAAAAATACAAAATTAACACAGCAGAACATCAAAACAGACCTGAAGAAAATTTCTGTTGAGGGGATAATTTTTATCTGAATTTAATCACGTCACATCGGTCGAGAAACACCGTTCTAAAGTACGAATTTATACAGACG
Source organism: Coptotermes formosanus (assembly GCA_013340265.1). NCBI lineage: Eukaryota > Metazoa > Arthropoda > Insecta > Blattodea > Rhinotermitidae > Coptotermes > Coptotermes formosanus. Next base: position 2,196,632 of record BLKM01000864.1, on the reverse strand, counting down.
GTGTAACAGCTGAACCATTCTGCTTCATGCCTGTGAACAGCGCACTTTCAAACAATTCCTCACCAGAGATGCTGGGTTCGCTGATAATCCAGTAATGGATGAACGTATCTCACGACTGGGTCGTTCTGAACGATGATCCTGTTAACGAATGCTGGAAGAACAGAGCAGCGTACAGCGATCCGTCGGAAGTACTGTAGGTGGTGTTTTGCAAGGAAGTATCAGTCAGCTATGAGGGTCAAAGCACCACTTACAAGGTTTTGTTTTCCTGTTTATATGTTTATCTGAGGAAGATATTTGGGCCTAAAAGGGATGAGGTAATGGGGGAGCGGACAAAACCACATAACGAGGAGCTTCATGACCTATACTCCTTATCAAATATTACACTGGTGATTAAATAAAGAAGAATGAGATGGGCCGGGCACGCGGCACGTATGGAAGACATGAGACCCGAGGGAAGGAGTTCACTTGAAAGACCTAGGCGTAGATGGGAGGATATTAAAAGAGATTTTTAAGAAGTGGGATAGGAATTCATGGACTGTTTCAGGATACGGACAGGTGGACGGCGCTTGTGAATGCGGTAATGAACCTTTATGTTCCACAAAATGCGAGGAAATTCTGGACTAGCTGAGGACCTGTTAACTTCCCAGGAAGAATTCTGTTCCATGGAGCTACTTTGTGTATTTTTAAAATACCACAATTTATCTTTCAAGTCTACGGAAAAATTGCTTTTGCTTAATTAACTCAGCCCCACGCCAGAGATGAGGTACAGGGGAGTGGAAAAGTATTGCCAGTCATTCTTAAACTTTGGCACTAGATGCAGAAGACTGGTTAGCTACACTTCCAGACCACTTTACGTACCGGAGGTGAGAGACAGGCAAGTATCCAGACAAGATATAAAAAGCACAAAGAAAGCCCTTTCCCGGTGCCCGGAATCGAATCCTGATTTTCCCGTTGTCCAGCCCGTAGCCTAGTTGCTTTACTGACAAAGCTATAAGACTGATTTTCATACTGTTCCAATGGTTTTCTCTGAAGCAACTGCCACCATTCCTGTCAAGGTTACAGATGGAAGCTTCTATAGCTATGGTAAACAGTAACGGCTACAAATGTCACGCAAAGTGGCGAACGTTAACCCTGCGAGCTCATATTCGTGTGTCTGTAGTGACGTCAGTGCAACAAATAGGGCTACAAAAGTTATAAAGCAGAGGTGAATGTCACTGTTTTGAAGCAGACTAGACAGGAAGCACAGTTTACCATGGTTCAGCACTCCGAGTGAGATTTACCACATTTGGAACACCCCATGAAATTTCCAAAAACAGGAAGGAAAAAACCACTGCCTAGTGGCCGAATGGCACAAATGTGAAATTGTCCTTTTGTGCGCCATGCATGAATGCATATGCGTGAGTAAAGGCACAGCGTCTCTCATTCTTCACGCCCATCCTACATGGAAGTGATACCTTCCACGGATGTAACTGGACATCTTCACGTCTCAGCCGTTATATCCTTAGAGAATGAGCCTCCCTAACCCATGAACAGGGACCCGGATAGGCCCCTAAGCACATCCGGATACTTGAGGGAGGGTGACATTTTTGTCTGTCCCAGGAGTTAATTCACAATTCTCCGGTCGTCCTGCGGGAAGCCTAGTCACTATAATGACTGAGCTACCCCACCTTTAGAGACAAAGAACAAAGAGTAGAATATAAAGTAGTTTGCCTTTGACTAGTTAATGTCTATATGTGACTTATTTTATTGAAGTTCTGCCAGCGTCATTATTTTTCTTCCTTTCCTGGTAAGAAGGCGCGTGACACACAGCTGCTACTGTCCTGGCTAACGTAATTCCAGTTGTCATACGAAGGTAAATAACAAAACATTACAGTGCATCTATGGATAGAAGAGTGTGGATATAAATCGAGAGAGGGGATGAGACCGAAAGCATTCACTGATAGAAAATTATAAACATTTTAAAAATTCCTTCCATATTTTTTCTAAAAGTTTACACATACCTCACAAAAAGAATTACAATAATTCACCCTTTATCACCACGTTGCAGTATTGCCTCTATCAGATTGGGTTTAGCAGCAAACGTTTTGTAGGTATGATTACAAACAGGCGGATGTTGTTTCCTTTATGGCCTATCAGCAATTCAGACAAAGTTCAGGTACAAAATTCAGTTTATTACTTACAAACACATACGGTGAGTTTCGAAACTCCTACTGAAGTGTAGGAATTTGGTAACTTTCCGACATTTTATCGACAGCTGAGCGCCCGATGCGAGAGAGAATGTGTTTCTGCGTGTGTTTTTTAACATTTAATGAAAAATAAATGAGATGATTAATTACATATCGGAGTGGATCTGTGAGAAACTAGCCATAGATTATCTGATGATTACAGCGATATCTCTTTTAAATGTTAAGAAAATAGCGAAGAAACTTAGGACGTACACTGCGAGCCTGAAATTTGAACCCATCTACCCCTCAAATAGCAGTCCAATGCTGTGCCACTGTGCAAACGCAATTACTGATAGGAGACGAAGTGTTTGTTTACTGTAACACAATACAAAATCCCTGCGTCTGATCTGTAAAGTCCTAATTTCAGTTTCCTACCTGGAGACTAACTATTCTCGCTACGATTTTCTTTGGGTTTAATTAGTTTCTCCAGCAGGTCCGCATTAACAATACAAATCCGGAAACGTACACTTTTTCCACCTACCTTACAGTGATGTATAGAAAATATACAGGCAAAATTATACTATAATTTTATAAATACCCATTTTTTATTCTGTGTATTGAATTTCACGTTGTTCGCATGGAAACCAAATTCTGCCGAACTTGCCAGCACCACATGGAAGGTTGAGCGGGCCCGAAGTTGGTTACGCAAAAATACATTGTATTAACGTACTGTTAGCAGTTTAATTTCGTTTACACCTAGTAACTGCTACAAAGGTAACGGTAGTTGTTCGTGTCCGCACCGTGAAAGAATACAAGGCGGAGCAGGGCCTAGATGCATATCTCCACTCATTCTTAACCTAGGCACAAATGGAAGGTTAGTTACCACTAATTGCTTATAAAATAACACACAAAGAAAGACACTTCCAGAATGCCAATTAGCACAACATGTTTTCTGCACTTGATGGACCCTAATGCACTGACACCTTTATTAGAAATGACGTGTGAATGCAACTCCTATTCTCCTTCTGGCAATCGATGAAAAGTACGAAGCCAGAATCACCGTTAAAGAATCGTGCAGCGTTTTTTCTTTCTTTTATAGAAGTGGAAAAAGTGACATTTTTGTTTTTATATACGATGAAATGACTTGTTGTAAATTACATGGACGCCACTCGAAACAGAAATTACTCGTACTTCCTCTCATTTTATTTGTAATCTAACACGTCTATTAAAGGCCTTGTTTTCTTGATCATCTTCCGGGAACCAGCGCTCCAGTAGCTCTTCATTTGGAGAGATCACTGTACGTGAGGCTGCGTACTTTCAGTCCCTGTACCGATGTCACTAAGGACCTTTTGCGAAGTACGTTAATATTTATGTAATTCGACCTAACAACATGGTAGATTGTTAAGCCAGGTCAGGCTACAACTACGAAGTTCAAATTACCACGGCGAGAGGAATTCCACGAAAAATTCTACACCTAGTTCAAAACACGTTAAAATATGTGACGAAATGTTATTTTGATTACATTTTGTACTCGTGTTTCGATTTCGGCAAAGGTGAAATTTATCCCTTCTCTAGTGCTCAGACCGGCTTCGGGACACTTACCAGTTTTCCATTCAATGTGTAATGGGGGGGCTTTCTGCTCGGGTCTAAATCGGTAGTTTCGTAACACCGACGATAAACCTCCAACTAGTGTCGAGTACAAAAATGTATGGAGCTGTACCTCCAGTCCTCTAGAAGCATTTATGGCTATACAGGAACAAATATATGATACCCGTCTTTTAACAATTACTCGCACTGGTATAAAGAAAGTATAGATGTTCCTGTTTTTAAATATGCACTGCCCAATAAAGACGTACGTGGGATTTCACGTATTTTTTACTCCTAAACTCGATGGCAGTGACGGGTGATGATCATGCTCTGGTGGCATTATACTCTTCGAGACAGCCTTTGGTGTCCATTGAATAGGAGACCTTACCCGTACTGCCTGAATATATTTTACAGACACACAAAATAATGATAACAAGACTTAGCAATTTCTGGAATATTAAACTAATTTCTGATTGCTGTTGCCAGTGTATCAAGATACGAATTATGTGCATTTGGCTCCCCTGCCATTGCCAATTTTGGAATTGTCGCAGCGGTGTAGCTGACGAGGCCTTCTGGAAGAGGAAGCTGTGTCTCGGGTTAAAAGGAGTCCGACCTTTCCGGCCACTACGTTGCCTCAAAACCGTCAGAATCAGCTAGCCAATTACGATGCTTCGTATTCCTCAAGAACAGAACTTCCACTCGTATTTCTTACATTCAATTCTGAAGACCAAAAAGTTGTATTTATTTAAGATATTTTAGGTGCTTTTCGACAAACGTATTTTTTTATGGTGTTAACTGAATCAAAGGTGTGAGAATGTGTTTTTAGAAACAAGTAATATTCGCTCACCTGGCTAAGGAAAGCATCACCTTTATGGGACCAAAAAATTCATTACTGTAGCAAACCACTGACCCTAATACGAGAAAAGCTGAATCTATTCCGAAAAACCGTATTCCATTTCTTTCAGATCCATTAAAATATTACCCTCCAACTGTTCATAGACCACTCAAATAGTTTTTTCTCTACAAAAACACTAATCACCAACAAATGCATAATGAGAGTTTTATCGACAATCGTAACACACTCCTACATGTTTCGACCCTGCTGGGTCATCTTCAGGGATAATTTTTTTGTTATCGTTACACTAGGGTTGCACTTTACATTTGAGTGAGAATGTGCTGTTGACTGTGTACTGCGTTGTTTTTGGAGGCGTGAACTCTCTGCGGTCCCGGCCTGCAGGCCTCCAGTACACAGTCAACAGCACATTCTCACTCAACTATAAAGTGCAACCTTTGTGTAACGATAACAAAAATGTTCTCCCTGAAGATGACCCAGCAGGGTCGAAACATGTGTTACGATTGATGATAAAGCTCTCTTTGTGCATTTGTTGGTGATCAGTGTTTTTGTATAATATAGTGCACGGACATGGAACACATTAAGTTCTTTCTCTTTATGTCTTCCAAGAGATTTTCTTTCCATTTTTAATATTTCTCTTCATTCTTAACGTCAATAATATAAAGAGGAGGATTTAAATTGTAGGTCTCCACATTGCTTAATTTTGTGCTTTCAGAAATTTCTCTTTTTCTTACGTCTATTCTTCTCTGCATTTTGTTCCAAACCCCTCCTAATCTTCACTCTTTTAGGTCTAAAGGGAGCGCCTTTAGAGCCCATGCAAATACAAGACAGAGGTATTGTTTTGTTTGTTCTAATTTTCAAATTTTTGTCAACACAAGGGAACACCTATTATAGGACGCATTTTTGGACCTGCTCCATCAACTTCTCATAGAAATAAATTTTGGATTGAAATCTGACGTTATCGAGGCAGTAAATACTAATACGACTGTCTTCTGTGTGTGAAGCCGTGTAGGTAGTAGAGGGTTACCAGCAATTCAGAGATACCTGCTGTCTCAGGCTTTAAAGAGCCACCTTCTACATTTTCCTACTGTAAGCTAAAGGGTGTCACAGCCAGAAGACCTACGCGTACCTCTGATTTGATCTTTCCGAAAATTTGGCTTACCTAACAGTTTAGAACAATAATGTGTATGGGAGACATAAATGCTTTAAATTAAACTTTTTTCACCCCTGTCCGAGTATGACCGATCTAGAGGTTAAAAATAAAATGACCATTAGCATCCTGTTTACAATATCTGGTATCGAATGCACGCACCCACTTTTGTTCAAACGCAGTTAAAGTTGTTCCTCGTCCATTTAAATTCAAATATTAGGACAAGGTTCAAAAGTGTGAATCAGTGGCGTTTCTTACACTGAAATTCTACCCTAGGCTGCACGTATCTACCGTACACTGCACTTGTGTCGAACTCGACTCACAGTTAATGTTAGGCCTGTACATAGCCTGGTATGTAGCCTTCTACAGCTGTAGAAGTAAAAAGCAAATGAGACAGAAATTTAAAGTGGGAAAGGAATGGGAAATATGAATTCAGCCATTAAGGGAGGTAGAAAGTTACATTTAATTTATATTACAAAGGAATTCTTAAGTTTCTGGGAATTCAGTTTCCACATTTATTCCCCGGATGACCCTAGTATTACGTAACTGATACTAAATATTTTTTGCGTCTTAATTTCATGCGCTTGTCTCTTTAGGTAATGGCCCCTTACAGTCAGATTATGCAATTTAATTTACATTATTAAGCTGCTTAATTGGAAAAGATACGGCGGCAATTGGTCGCGGAATATTTGAAGGTATACAAAAAATTACCTGTCTTCAACTTCGGCTAAGGAAGCAGGGATACAAAGGACTCGAGCGGTATCTATGATACGTGTTAATCTGAAGTGCACTCAGAGTACTACGCTGATAGAGGTAAAGGTAATCATGATTATCACTTGAGTTTCCCAAACGGATTTTCAGTGTTGTCAATACAGTAGAAAGTGGCTGAAAAATCTGGCATCTAAGGGAAGATCCAATTCCAGAAAGTATTTCACCTAACTGTTACAAACTGTGACAACACAACATCGCACTTACCAATTTGCTTTGCCTCTAAGACGATCTGTGACAAAGCCTGATCCCCTGGCAGCTGCACACACTTCCCTCCATTTAGTGTGATATTAGACTGGTCTAATAGTGTCACATAACTTCGAAATAGTGGTGCACACATATCAAAATTCATGCCGTAATATCCCAGAAGAAACTACTCTTAATAGTGAAAGGAACTGTTCCATACTATACACATTCTTACAGCAAAATAACATTACTGCGCGAAGTACCCCTCCAGCTTCACAGTATAACATACTAGCGTTCCACATACTATAGACCTTCGTAGTAAAATAACACCGGTGTTCTTTATGGTAACCATTTTGTACCTCGGGTTCGGGCCCCATTGATTCCACATTTCTGTCCGCAGATCGGCTACACAGACTGAATTTTCTCGTGATCTTTTCCAGTTCCTCCAGGCAAATTTCTAAACGGTATTTCTACTTAGGTCAGAACAGTTTTCTTCCAGGTCTTTCCAAACTATTACCCATTAATCACCGTTCCATAATATCGAAGGGCAGAATAAATTTTAACCAATGTGAAAGGATAAAACAGTCGTGGTTTAATTTGAAGGTTCTGGCTCTCTATTTGCCTGAAGGGAATGAAGAAGACCACAAGAAACCTCCAGCCAGCGTAATCGGCGAAATAGCCGAGATAAGAAAATTACACCTCCTGAATGTAGCCCTAAAAAACTGCTGCCTTAGGGTCTTTATTTGGTTTGTAATTGCTAAAGTTTTTTTTAAGTTACGTTGGATGATAAGACTAATCTTAAATAAAAGTATTTGGCAATGCAAAAGTTAAACTGTGTGTAAGCTAAAGAAATATTTAGCGTCATTAAGTACAGAGCACATTCACGCCTCGAACTAATTTCATACTTGTGATGTCACCCAGCACTGAAAGATACAAGGCAACTTCCGGCTATTGTGACAAGCTTTTGATATGTTTATTTATTTATAAATCAAAGGTACGTCAGCAATGAATAATAAAAGTATATCAGGTCAAAGAATTTCAGTCAGAAGCTGCGAATTGCAGCCACGTTGAACAGACTTAATGGTCAGCGCTCAAGTTAATTTACACAGACATACAGTGCAGGAGACGATACCAGGCTTTGTGGCAAACGAGCCAGAAATAGCATGTCTTGGTAGTGAACTCTGCAGACCACATCTCCTCAGTCCACGTTGCATGTCTCTGTCCGGATATCTGACTCATATGTCCTTGTTTCCCAGGACGTTGTAATTGTGTATGATTCACGGCTAAAACAAAACTGATATGCAAAAGCAGTAGCAAGGCCACTGTTTATTACCTTGTTCTGACAAATACTGAAACAATGGCAAAGACACAATTTTGCGTATACGTGGAAAAGAAATGCGAGATTATGTCGTCTCTAGGAATTTGGGTTAAGGTTTGCCGAACAAGTAAATTTTAACCATCATCTTATGTCGTCTCAGTTACTGATTGGTTACGCGACACATTAACCTTTTAAAGCCTAGCGGTAACTTTACATACCAAGAGGTTTAACATTAAAAAATCCTACGTGGTGCCCACATTGCGTTTATGTGTTTTGTACGGATCTCAGAACAAACAGCAACTTTTGCCTTATAAAACATTAAGAGACTGGTTTTTATAACCGAAGTGTGGAGTGTTTACAGCGCGGTACGCACTGAGTCCTTATATAAAACAGATACGCTTCGCCTTTAAACGGTTAACTCTCAGACACACCACATTTGACGGTATACTGAGTCCTGAAGGCGGTTGCTGAGGCAACGGTACTTCTTACAGCCCACACTATTGGCAAGCAAGAGAGGGGAGCTTTATTCACATTCTGTACCCAGACACATGACCGACCTACCTACCTACCTACCTACCTACCTACCTACCTACCTACCTACCTATCTACCCATTATGACTAAATGAATGATAACCCAAACGGAAGACAAGCCTATGGAGTGATTATTTGACCCTCACTTATTTCTATCTAGTCATTGTTGGGCTTGATCACACTCAATGACACACACACACACACACACACACACACACACAGTCTATAGGTCTCCTCTGGTCAAGGGATCGGCCCATCGCAAAGACCTCTACCTGAAAGCACACAACACTCACAAGAGATAGACATCAGTGCCCTCGGAGGTATTCGAACCCGCAATCCCAGCAAGCGAACGGCCGCAGACCTACGCCTCAGAATACGCGGTCACTGTGACTGGCCTATTGACTGATTAATAAATTAAATAACTGTGTGGTTGACCAAGGCTGCTGTCACGCTAACCGAGTCGAGGCCATCGAGTCTGGTTCACTGAGATGTAGTTATGATAGTCCCAATATTTTCCAGTAGGGTAAATCTCAATTACAGTAAATATAAACACCCTATTCTACTCGACATTTAAGCCAAACTTCCTGTAAGTGCACGGTAACAGCGGTTTTATTAGCTCGATATGGCAATGGAAGAACTACCTCAACTGTTCGAACTTTACGTTCGACAACGTGACAACATATAAGCTTCATGTCATGGTAGTTTCACCCGCGAAGTAAACCAGTTTTTTTTTTTTGCTATCGTTACCCAGACATGTGGATACAATGAAGTGGACAGATTTTGTGACGTCATTGGCTTACTTTAGAAGAACGCGATACTTATATGTACAGAATATAATTTTCAGCTTATTTACTTCAAATTGCCCACCATCGTACATTTTAAAAGCTTTCAGTCGTGACACCCACTTTATGATGTTCAATGACGTGAAACCTTATTTTTAAGCTGTGCTCAAGCATTGTCCTAAGGATGAGAATTTGAGAATCGTGACTCATGCTCAGGAGTTGCCTCCTGGGAGATGTGAAGTAATTCAGGTCTCGATGGGGGTGGAAGGTTTATATGATTCTCCAGCACGGAGGGCGCCACAAGCCGTTACTTGTGCTAATGGCCATCATTGCACTATGAGGTCCACAGCTCAGACTTTTAACTTAAAACCCTTCTCCGTCAATGTCTGCCCTTCCTCGCTCGGAAAGTGCAATACAAATTGTAGCCATTTAATTTGCGAGTTGCTTAGAGTGATGATGATCAAAGAGCCCTATACTGTCAGGGGGAGAACAGACAGACGTGAAAGGAAGGGTCACCACTGTGAATGCCGTATTTATGTGCTTTTATCTAAGGGGGTGGAGGTCGTCTTGCTGTATAAAGGGCCACATACGGCTGAGATATGCTTCATCCAAATTTTAACTGATGAGCATAAAAGGGACAAGGAGCGTTTGAACTTTAAAGCAGTGGTTTCAGTTCTGCGGACTGTGGAACACACGGAAACGCTGCGTCATTCCGAAAGGTTGGCTGATATATTCAGTGGGCTCAGAAAATTTACACAATTTTGTCACAATGATTGTTATTCCAACGATGGCTTGGTTTGCTCTGTTATCACTTATTATTATTATTATTATCATCATCATTATTATTGCTAGTATTAATTGTGGTGGTGGTAGTAGTGGTATTGCGATCAACAGACGGTGAATACGTCTGCATTGTTTCTGTGAATCTTGTACTTTTTTTAGTATTCTTTCTTTAAGTAGCCTGTCTTGCTACAGGCACGCAATCACTTCTAAAGCAAGTTTTCCACATAGTGCGACCTACTGCTTCCTATGTCAAGTTCCAGTATCTTCTGTTTTCTTTAAGGTTATTCAGTTATTGCTTACGTCTTCTTCGCCGTTTTCGCTTCCCCTGTATATTTCCTCCAATAACGTGCTTGGGAAAACAGTTTCTATACAAAATTCGACCAATCCACTAAGCCTTCCTTCGTTTTATTGTATGTAGGATATTCATTTCTTCCACAATTCTATGTAATAATTCTGTATTTTGCACAGATCGGTCCAGCTGATCTTTGCCACCCTTCTCCAGCACCACAGTTTAGGATCTTAATTAACCCTTTAAAGACGAAGCGTATCTGTTTTGTATAAGGACTCAGTGCCTACCGCGCGGTAAACACTCTCCACTTCGGTTATAAAAACCAGTCTCTTAATGTTTTATAAGGCAAAAGTTGCTGTTTGTTCTGAGATCCGTACAAAACACATAAACGCAATGTGGGCACCACGCAGAATTTTTAAATGTTAAACCTGGCGGTACGTAAAGTTACCGCTAGGCTTTAAAAGGTTAACGCAACCCAAAACTCTAAATTCTAATGTGTGGTGGTCCGCGGATAATTTTTAGGGTAGGAATGGAAATTCGTTCTCGAATACGTTGGCAACCACTGCTCTAATATAAATTATGTCAAATCTTAAAGCAGTGCTGTAAGTGTATAAGAGAGAAAAACAAAACAGAATCCTAACTTTTACGTTTACACAAAAGGCTAACCTTGGTGTTTTAAAATATTGAGCAGAAAAATGTAGCAAACACCAGACTGGAAAGTATAATAAAATATCTGTAATTGACTGTCGGTTCCAGATAAAACTAATTATGTAAAAGGGCAGTTCTATTTTTTTTCTTTATTATGTGGGCACGTAAAAGAGTCACTTCTTCCGGGCGAATTTTCTCGAAATTTCATATTTTAAGTTTTTAATAAACTGACGTCATATGCCAATTTTTATTACAATCGGACAAAAATAACGGACACAATCTACAAAGGATTAAGTACGTTTAGGATCTTTCACTACAATTGGTCTTTATAAATAAGACAGTGTTCTCTGTGAGGCATGAGCTGAGGCTCAAGAAATGATAAACATCGGGCATGATCGATTATAATTTCACTAAGCCTGTACACCACTTCGCTTAAGATACCTCGCGGATGTAGGATTGTATACCATTTGCTAAGATACAGAGCAGTACAATGTGCTTTAAAGTACTCAGCGCTTCTGTGGAGCATATTCACTAATTCAAAGTCTAGGGAACATAATATAAAAACCTTCCGGTACTCTTTAATGCCCTGCGGATAATTCGCAACTTCATAAGATGTAATGTGTTCCATGTCCGTGTACTGTACGCGGTCAGCGTACCCTGACCGCGGACAGTACAAGACATCTCACAACGGAGGATGAAAGCGAATGCACATTCTCACTTAACTGTACAAGTGCATCCAACAGTGTAACGGACTATTCTCCCTGAAGATGACCCAGCAGGGTCGAAACATGTAGGAGGTTTTTACGAATAAAGCTTGTATGTATTTTGGTGCATTAGTTGGTGAATATTATTTTATATGATGTACTTTTATTCAATTTTTTTGTAATCCTACACCGAAAGCCAATAGGCCGTACTATTTCTCAGGCAGTTAGTCGCTGCTGTCTTACAAAGAAAGCTCAGGTGCCATTCCATACCAAGCCAGGTGAGATTTTTTGTGGACAAAGTGATATTAGGAGAGGTTAATCTTTCTTCGGAATACTTCAGTTTATCACGTCAGTATCATTTCGCCTATGCTTTGAATTCATATTTCATTTACCTACCACGGATGTTATATAAACTTAACAACTTACAGCGTCGTTAAATAAAACACTTCTCTCTGTTCAAAGAACTCATACATCTCAAATAGTTTTCCAAGATATTCATACCATTTACACAAGTAACAAATTGGTCCTACTTCTCTTCACCAATTGTGTACTTACTATTGGCAATAACTCAGCGTTGGTAAGGTGGATATGTACAATAATTATTTTGTGAGTGGCGCAAGGAAGATATTGTTTGTAATGCTTGTCCAAATGGTATATTGTAGCTGTTAATCACAGAAGTGTGAGAGGCAAGGGTGGAATAATAATCTGCAAAGGAAAACCGAAGTGCTAAGAGAAGATGCCTGTCCCAGTGTCATTTGATCCATGAAAAATCTCACATGGATTTTGCTGGAATTGAACCCATATCTTCAAGAGCAGCAGTCTGCTGCGAAGTTATAGCACGGTCAAGCATCAGCAAATGACATGAGGGAAATCATTGCAACTTACATAAAATACTTCTGTATAATTTTAATAGCTTTCTTCGGGGCGCACACAGAGAAATGAACTGGTCAGTGCCTTTAAAGTATGTACTGCAGCCGGCCCCGAAATCAGAAGTGTGGGACTGGGCGACAAAGTGAAATGCCTGTCCATCAGGAAACCACTATGTCTTTAACGAATTATGAGATTTCCGCCTAAGAATTTAAGGCAGATACCTAATTTAAAAACTGCCTAGCTTGCGAGCAACTTCGTAACATTGCCAAATTTCCAAGGCGCACAGGAGTCCATGACAGAAACGTGACTTTTAAAATGTCATATTTCCTTGACTATGTCACACAATTACGCAGGCAGAAGACATAAACAACACGGAATAAAAGTATTCATAACAAAAGTAAAGTCTCAACCCAACATGGAAAATATAAGCTCATTCATGATGGCAGTCGAAGTCAAGCAGGTAACCTGCACCACAGCACAATATACGTATGCTGTACAAAGCCTGGACTTAAAGAGGCCCTGAAAATTAAATATTTAGAGACCTTGTTAAGTATATAAATATGCCTGTTGCATGAAACTGAACCACGACCACGCCAGTGCATATGTCGTTATATCAGAGTGAATATTCCAAATAAAGTAAAGGGAAACTTTAATGTGTTCCATGTCCGTGCACTATTTTATACAAAAGCCTATAAACACCAACGAATGCACAAAGAGTTTTTTCGTCAATTATAACACACTCCAACATGTTTCGACCCTGCTGGGTCATCTTCAGGGAGAAACTTTCCGTTGCACGTAATGTGCAGTACAAGCCTAGACTACAAAGAATTCACGCCTCCATAAACGGCGCAGTGCACAGCCAACAGCACATTCTCGCTTAACTGTATAGTGCAACCTACTGTAACGACAACGGAAAGTTTCTCCCTGAAGATGACCCAGCAGGGTCGAAACATGTAGGAGTGTTATAATTGACGAAAAAACTCTTTGTGCATTCGTTGGTGTTTTATAGTCTTTTGTAAAGGGAAACTCTCCGGCTAGACTTAAAGTTTTGTTGTGAAACACAAAAGGATTTCGACAAAAATGTGGAATGAATGTGAGTGTGCTTGGATTTCATTGTCACTTGGTTTTGAAGATGAAAACAATCAGAATTTGCAAGGCGTCGGCAGTACTGGAAATATACACACGATGCGTTCACCCCGGAACAAAATCAATATCCGCATTTCATTTCTGTTTCAATTCACAGCAGACGAATATGCGTTATTTTGTGGCGAGAAGTCAATACGTTGCTACCGCATAGAAAAGCTCGTGCAGTTACTGAGGGCAACTATAGTTTGGTCAAAACTGTTTCGAATTTCCCGTTCTGAATTGTTTTATGCCCCCAAAACTTCACACACTCCAGGAACTTAAATGAAGCAGAATGTGCTTTTCAGAGAGCCATATTACACACTTTTGCAAGCAATTCAATGAGAAAGGCTTCAAGATAAACTGTTAAAAGCTCGAAGTACATGTTGATATTGCTTGCTTTTGACAGGTGATTAGACCGTTTATAAATCTCTACCACAAAATCACGTTTCTCGGGTAAAGATTTTCAGCGCTTTTCATTATGAAATATATGCTACACAGGACACGATCTCATTATTTGATAGCTTAATACCAGAGTGTCTATAAATTCTTTGGTCGCCTTATTATTATTATTCTACTGAAAACAAATGTCTACTTGTAAGTGTGTGAGTGAGTAATAATACCAAGAACGCAATGCGTGTGGTTTCAACATTAAACGTAGTACTGAAACCTGTTGGTTAACACACCGGGCCGGTAATGCACGAACCCCCGGCGTCCTACAAGCCACGATAATAAATAAACTAAGTGGCATAGGTTTGATTTATGTTGCCCACAGTCGTGATATGTAGCCATAACAGCTCACTTTGTCTGATTTCCTCTACACGGCTGTTTCTAACCTCTTGTCACGATAGCGGATTCTCTCTTCTCCCGAATCGAGGTGGAACCTTGTGGTTAAAACACCACCAACCGACTTCTCACAGTGCAGAACTTTTAGCAGCTTGTACTACCTTGAAACCCTTTTCCATTCTAGTCTTCTATGAAAATTAATTAAACTTCTGTGCAACCCGGGGAAATCTTGCCATAGGGGAAAATAAATGGCATAGGGGGACGGATGTGCTCCATCACGGGGGGAAAGAGCGATGAAACATTTATGCCATTTCGGACGTATTTTGGTATGAGTGGGTGGGTGGGTGAGTTTAAAATTAAACACAAAAAATACATAATGAGAACAAAAGGTCAATAGAAACCACCGTGGCTGACTCCGAGCTGCTGTGCGGTGGAAATTTTGTGCATGCAGCGCTAATATTCGACATTGTTTTTTCCGTAGGAATAGCGTTGACTTCCCCTAGCTTTTCTCGGTATATTGTTTGTATTATTTCACATATGATATTTTGGGAATGAAAATTGCATGAATATTCATGGTGCATTTGGTTTCTAAAGGGAGTACATTAAAAATACGGCAAAATTGGATCTTGCGAGCCCTGAAGTGGGCTACGTATCATCTCAATTAATTACAGATATTTTTCCTGGTAATGAAGCCGGGAATATAAAATTACCACACATGAATAACAGAAAAGTTATTAATAACAATTCTGCATCCAGTTTTGAGAAACAGACTGTAACCACTGAGGATCCAACGTATATTATGACCCGCACAATTCTTTTACCATATATTTGTACATTTTTGCTTCATAATTAGGCATTCTTTCGTACACTTTAACGGATCTCAGGTAAAACACTATTAAAAGCAACGATTCAATGACTGCAGTGTGCTATTATGACTATAGAAAGTTCCTATTAGATAAGTAACACTTAATTATTTTTTCTTAAATTTGAGTTTCTCACAGCTGTTAGTAAGCATTTAATATTATGATCCCGTGTGATGTGACGCCGTGTAATTTGAGTTTCTCACAGCTGTTAGTAAGCATTTAATATTATGATCCCCTGTGATGTGACGCCGTGTAATTTGAGTTTCTCACAGCTGTTAGTAAGTATTTAATATTATGATCCCCTGTGATGTGACGCCGTGTAATTTCAAAGACAGGTTACCAAGTCGTAAGAAGAACTTCCTTCCTCCATATTCAGTATAGAGATTATATTTCTTCTACCGCAATTTATAATAGTGTACCTTACATAGTTACACATGCGCGTATTTGCAAGGGTATTGCTTCAGTAGCTGAACGATCATTTGATTCTCCAGAAGCATTAGTAAGGTGCAAGCTACGAGTATTATGTGTCCAGTTTGGAGAGGCATGTGCAACCTTCGATGTCCAAGGCTTTATACTGGGTTAGCGGAGGGATGCAAACGGTAGAAACTTTCGCGTTCACGTACCGTACATACAGGCTAATAAGTTTTCTGCTATTACACCTAGCGAAGGGTTTGCATAATATTCGAATTGCCCTATATTAACTTTGTGCTTGTCGAAATTGCGGATGGCTTTTTGCTTTGTAAAACAATATGTCATATACTTAGAAATATATAAATTTTTAATATTAACTTTTGTTTGCGATTACAAAATGTAGCCTGTTTTAAAAGCATTAAATATGAAATAATGGAGTCTGAAATTTAATTGGAAGGCGGGTGAAAACGAAATGCAGTTTTACAGGGAAGTGCAAGCACGTAAGAGCCGCATGGGTACAAAACAGTACACGACACAATTAAAATATTATCTGTCACTAAGACGGATGTTTTAACGTCTGTACGAATATGGGCCTCCACGTACAAAAAGCAGGATAGAGGGATATTGCCACACGTCAAAAAATGAACGGTAACAGTTGTTTCACATTTCCATCACACACACACACACACACACACACACACACACACATACGCGCGCGCGCGCGCGAGCGCGGTATGTCAGTTACAAACTATACTATCGTGCATGGAATATGCTTGGGATTTAAGACGACCGGTAAAAGAAATACGTGCCATAATCTATCAGCAATTAAACTAAACTTCGGTTTAAAAAATGGAAATAAAATCTTACACGGCAATATTTTGAACGATGATGACCTAAAATAAACACCATGCAGGGAAGTAAATATTATGTGGAGTAGTCCTGACTACGACGACGATGATGATGATGATGATGTAATTGGGACAGGGTGTTCGTAAAGCAAAGTAAAAAATCTTCACTACGCAGTAAGCATGATTAAATAAACTCGATATTTTATGTAGCCTGAGCAAGACACAGTCATTCATGTCATTAAATTAAGCACTGTTTGGCAGAGAATGTAATTCGCTATAGCACCACCAGCTTCAGGCTTCGTTAAGTGACAAGACAAATGTGTACATCTATATCTCTCCAATCACAGACAACTTATTTTTAAGTACTTGCTGGATTTTGTCGTAACTTTCGAAAGTGGTGTTACAATACGTCAGCATATGCTGCTCTGCTTAGTGTTATTCATGTTGATGCACTTAGTAAAACGGAAGAACTCATGCGTAACAGTGATTCAAATCCTCAACAACAACAACAACAAACTGCTGCTTATTACTATCATTATCATCATCATCATCATCATCATCATAATCATCATCATCTAACTCTAGATGATGATGAAACACGTCTTGAGACGGGAGTGTCAGTCACATTTTCTTCGTAAGTGAATGATCCCGGTTTCAAACGTCTACCGGAAGAACTGAAAATATGCGAGGAATTTTGAGGTTTTACTCGGCATGTCCAGGAAAATGGGATACTACCTCAAATTAGGTCACGACCGCTTCCACCCACATTTTTCCAATTAATTCTTTACTGGCCATCTTATCGACGTTTTCATGGAAGCGGGCTGTTCACTGGAATGCGGCTGTTTGTCGGGAAGTTTGTGTCATCTCAACAAAGGGAGAAAACAGATCGATTGTATGCAACGTTTCATTCCCTTCGAAACATCATATGACGGAAGTGTTCGTAAATCAGGAAATCTGGTGCAACCCAACGTCGTTAGAGTCCTGTGGGATCAGTAAACCCTGAAGAAGATAAAGAATATTCGGACACATCCCTAAGGAGTTGACAGCATTCATACAGATTCGTCTCCCGAATATACGTCATAACTGATTCGAGAAGGGTGACGTTATTCCAGACGACGTAATTCGAGAAAGAATTTCCCATACAAATCTTGAAATGCGTGAGAATTTTTGGAGGGATCGATTTTGACCAATAAAGCAAGACATATTTATACTTATTAGAACTACAAAGCATATGAAATCTGACAAACAAATGGCAGCGTAAAAAGAATGCACTTACTGTTGAACTGTATGTGGCCGAGTCATCTGGGTCACCGTCTGCGATGTCACACAATACACGTAGCGATGTACGAGTCCCTGAAAATGAATTGAAGAAATCCAGCTGTGAAGCATGGCGAGACAAAAACCTTTTCTTCTCCTCCAGAGTCTGCTCATAGGAAACAAGCATCCCACAGCTTCCTGTCTAGTTTTTGCTGCTCACTCTAAGACTTTTGATTACACTTTTGAAGTGTCCAAAACCCTCAGTCAACTTCAAAACAGTTACGTTCCTTTCCTTATCCTTAGGCTCAGGCTCAGGCTCATGCTCAGGCTCAGGCTCATGATCAGGCTCAGGCTCAGGCTCATGATCATGCTCAGGCTCAGGCTCATACTCAGGCTCAGGCTCATGATCATGCTCAGGCTCATGCTCAGACTCAGGCTCAGGCTCAGACTCATGCTCAGGCTCAGGCTCATGCTCAGGCTCAGGCTCAGGCTCATGCTCAGGCTCAGGCTCATGATCATGCTCAGGCTCAGGATCATGATCATGCTCAGGCTCAGGCTCAGGCTCATGATCATGCTCAGGCTCAGGCTCATGATCATGCTCAGGCTCAGGCTCATGATCATGCTCATGCTCAGGCTCAGACTCATGCTCAGGCTCAGGCTCATGAACATGCTCAGGCTCATGATCATGCTCAGGCTCAGACTCATGATCATGCTCAGGCTCAGGCTCATGATCATGCTCAGGCTCATGATCATGCTCAGGCTCAGGCTCAGACTCATGCTCAGGCTCAGATTCCTGTCCTTCTTCAACGGAATTTCAACAGGATCGTGGAAAACGACCTACCGACCGCGGGAGATCAACAATTCGAAGACATCTTCAGCATCGTACTTATGAATTTCCTCGCTACGCTTAAATTTGTGTCTAGGGGCAAAGGATGTAAGTGCGGAACGACGTAAGTCGGAGGATTACTATAATAATCTAAGCACACTAAGTTTCTTTTACTTGCGAAGAGGCATTTTGTAATTACGCCACTGGCCAAGTGAAGGGCCACGTGGCTAGAAGAAAAACTGAATGGTTAATACAACAGTTATAAAAATGTGTTTATGAAAACGAGTGTTACATGTGTAGAGTAACAGATAAGGCAGCACCAAGTATGCACTAAAACTGACACACATACACACACACCATTAACAAGTATGGTTGAAGTCTTCTGTTACATGTCGCCACGTTGATTAACCTTTTAAAGCCTAGCGGTAACTTTACATACCACCAGGTTTAACATTAAAAAATTCTACGTGGTGCCCACATTGCGTTTATGTGTTTTGTACGGATCTCAGAACAAACAGCAGCTTTTGCCTTATAAAACATTAAGAGACTGGTTTTTATAACCGAAGTGGAGAGTGTTTACAGCGCGGTACGCACTGAATCCTTATATAAAACAGATACGCTTCGTCTTTAAAGGGTTAATAAATAGTCACTAAAGCAGCGTATGAGCTTTGTGTCTCAACCGGCACAGTCCAAGAAATCCAGGTTTTCTTGGAATTTTATGCATATTTTACCAAACGACACGACATTATGTCCCAGAAGATTTTACACTTCATCAAAACCGCTGACAGAACTCAGATCTCGTACCAATACATCACTTTTAGGCGCGTTTGCATCCTTGCGGAGTACCTATTAAAAGTTATCAGTCCGTCCGTCTGTACGCGTGAAATAGGAGGAGAACCGTTGGAAGAATTCTAGTAACATTTTAAATTGTTAATCTTGACAAATATTTATCGACAAATGTTAAGTGTGGTTAAAATAAGATAAATGTAACGGAGCTACGCGCGTAAAATATTAAAAATTTATCAGAGAGAAAAACTGATTTAGAAATAATTAGGGAAGAACGGGGAAATTACAGCCACCTGAGAAAAGCTAAAGAAAATGAAAACTGTTAAGTCGTATTTAAATAACTGGTATAAATGTGCAATAACTCCGTACTTCCATTCAGAAATATACATTAATTTTACTAATAAATGCAACAGTTTTTGACTCACATGAAAATGTAAAAACGGTGTATCGGCCACAATTCCCCGACTTCATTCGGGGGAAGGAGGGCCACATTTTTTCCATGAAAAGTAAGTTACATCTAATATGACACGAGTTTCGTTGGAAGTTTTAATAATTCTAAAAGTAAATTCAACGAAGTAAAATATATATTAGAACATAATCCACGCAGCATCCTCAGTAGTTTATCTTCCTTTTCTGCCTTATCTACAAACAGAAAACGCAGCCGTTACAGACCAAGTTGCAGAAAATAATAATAATAATAATAATAATAATAATAATAGGAAGCTAGTGAAGGCGGAAGCAATGTACACTTATGCTGGCATACATTAATTTTTAAAATAATTAAATAAGCTCCTTCATTTCTGCTCTGTGTTAATTCCGAAGTACCTTACTTTTTGATTTTCATTTATGTTTGCAATACTTCAGCGAAAAATCATGATTTTTCATTTACGAACACACACAATTTTTTTCCTTTGGAAAGAGGAACACATTTGTACCCTACAAATATAATATCAGGAAAGTTCCTTGAAAAAACACCGTCATTGTTAAGCGGTATTGTAACCAAACTGATGTTTTTTTCTTCTTTACTTTTCAAAACTCTTTATATTTTCACTCCTAGCTGCTTTTAAGTACTTCAAAAATTCTCGGTTACGAAATTCAAAAGTCCGTGCCGGAAATGAAACAGGCACCTCCATAAATATGGGTCAAAATTTTTACCGTCTTAACCAAACAGTTCCGTTAAAATGCAAAGCAATCCCGTTACAGGCCGGACAGACCCTTAGCGCTGCAGGAGGTTGAGGCTCCCATTATTTTAGACAATCGGCACATGAAGGTGACAAATTTGTCAGCCCCATGCACAGGCCCTCTTTACTACCAGGAGGCATTCCTGGTACTCATTTTCGTTAGAGACTGAGTGTAACCAAGGGCCACAGAGCGGCCAGAAGGATTATGTCAATAAAAATCCCAATTACCCCATCACGCAAAAGAAGTACACAGACAAAATTTCACGGCAACCCACATTAAAATTAAGTTAATTGCCAGCGTTAATTTGCAAGTTAACTACATGCCTGGGCGCACTAAGTACAGCTGCATTAAGTGCTTCTTCAGTAGATTATTTATCCAAACTTCAGAATCGTGCAGAAATAATGAATACCCAAACTTCCAGAAGTAGTTACGGGCTTATCACGCGCCCCAGTGCTCATTTGTTAAAACGTGCGAGCACGACAGGGTCATTACATACTGCAGCTGCTATTTGAACCGGCAACACCTCCATCTTGTTTGTACAGGAAACAAGCATGTATGTATATTGAATACGTGTTCGATAGGTCTCGATTTGTTTACTGTTATGTTGTTCAGAAGTGGGAGGTCAGGGCCTAATGTCTTTATTACCTTTTGTTTACACGGTGTAGGGACTTTATTGGTAGTTTCGAGCTTTACGTGGTTATAAACACTGTCGTCACTTTGACACACACCGAACCTTGGGGTCTGCAGTAGGAACTAAGTGGGTAAAATTGACAGACTTCTCTCAAATTAAAGGCTCATTTTTTACGACAATTGAGGCAGAAAACAATGGATCGAAATGAGGATGAGGAGAGAAATGGGAGAAAAAAATGAGGAGCGCAAAAGAGACCTGTGTACCTTATTATTTAGAAGAGCTGTAACGATTTTTATAAACTGCCAAATTAGATCAAGCAGTGACGCTTGTGAATAGTGTTCGGAAGGTGTGAGGTTCGAGTCTATACGGGGGCATTGACTGCGGTGACCGAAATTTGTGCTTTTCCTTAGTTACCCCAGGACGACTACTGGAATTTTACCTTAATGTCACAACGCTTGCTCCTAAACCCTTTCCTATTCTGTGCTGACTCATAATCGTGTCACTCGATGCTACAATCTGAGTTACTGACCGATACGTTAAATAAACCGCAAATAAATCATATCGTCTGAAAACTATAGAAGTTATTTTTACTAGTTTATTTAACAAATATTTTTTAAGTGTATGGAACATTTGACGTCAAGTGAAATGGGGAGATGATCCAGAACGCTGACTAGGCAAAAATTTGGTAGGATGCTGTGGCTGCTTATTCAGCTGAGGAACATGGGAGTCAGGAATTTAACAACTACATCTAGATTCGAACCGAATCTTACCAATAAAATTTCGGATCCTTACCGCTAAATTAAAAATGTGATTTTTTAAAATATTTTAAATGATCTTTTTACTACAAGGTAATTAACGTTTTCTACGAATACTATTATTCTATCCTGAGTGGCCTAAATTTAATCAATTGGATAAATAATAACAATAATAATAATAAACAGCAACAAATAGAAAATGCAATTTATTTCTATAAGATGACGAAAAAATTGACCACATTATATCAGCGTGCCCAATTTTCGCACAAAAGCAATACATACGGCGACAAGATAGAGTGTGTGTTCAACTGCAGTTTCACTTAGGCAAGAAAACAGGGGTCAAATTAGACAATGAACACTGGCGTGAAAACTTATGAAAGCAGTAGAAACAAATTATGAAAGTGAAGCAATTATGGAATCAACAAGTGAAAACTCACAGAAATGTCCACAAATCAAGTCGGGTACCTTAATCCGTTATAACGGAAAAGAAACTTATCTATTTATAGATGCTGCAATTTCAGGAGACAGAAATCTGATCAACCAAGAAGCCGAGAAATTTTAAAACATGAAAACCTTACAACACGAATAGAGCACACGTGGAATATAAAAACAGAAGTGGTGTTAATAATAATAGGGGCAGCTGGAATCATCTCAACGTCATTCAGCCAATATCTGAAGAACATACCGGGAAATCACGACATCAATGAACTACAGAAAACAGCCATACTGGCCACTGCACACATACTTCGGAAAGTGCTAATGTAGAAGTACAAAACATTCAACATGGGAAATAACATTACATGTACTACACGTTGCACACACAGAATAACTATAACATGACATACCCTACGGTCATTGTCTCAGGTATGTAATTGTAAATACGCTGCATAAAGGTAATAACAAATAATAATAAAATAATAATAAAAATAAGGTAAATTGCACCCTAGAACAGGCCATGAAGGCCCACAAGGGAAGTGGAGAAGAGCTCTACTCTTTCTTTAACTTCGGCGATAAAGGGGGTGGGTGGTCAACGCCACGCCTCGGCCGGTTTACTCCCGAGAAATAGACCCACTACCCATTTCACAGGACACTGGCTCAACCCCAGCGCCGGTCTGGACGGGTGCGTAAAACCTCCCCCCGAGCGAGATTTGATCCCCGGACCGTCCAATCCATAGCCAGTCGCTATACCGACTACGCTATCTCGGTCCACATAGTAATAATAATAATAATAATAATAATAATAATAATACGAAATTGAGAATTTCGTTATTTTGTGTCGGTTGCCATTACGTACAAATAATTCTGTCTTTTCGTTTAAAGGAAATTTATTGTCTCCGCAATGTTTTATTTTACTTAAGAAACCTCTTATGAAAATCGACAAGCTTTCTTCGGCAATTAATAACCAAAACATTAGACCTGTGTCTACCCGACAGTCGTAAACTAACTAAAAAAAAAAAGATAAACTTACGAAATAAAAGACTTTATAATGGTTACAAACACAGCAAATGTGAAAACCACATATCGATACCCTTCTTAGTAAATTAAAAACTTTATTGCACTGTTATTGAGCTGCAAATACCAAAATGTGCCTATAGTGATGTCGATTACGGAAGGCTACATATAAAGGAACGAGTTAATAGAATTTAGTTGCGTGAACGTCAGAAGTAATCAAGTTAAAGTGACTACAACCAACAATTTAATTTGCTGGTAATTTGTAATACAGATATCGACAGGGATGTTGTATCTAATTGTTATTAAACTGCACAGGAAAATGCACCTTCCTATTAACAGCATACTATCAACAGGACAATCGCAATTATCTGTGTACGTAGTCACCTCTGTATCTGTTATTGTCACAGGCATTTCCTACCCTTTGGATATAATAGGTAGGGAATCCCTGCCTCTCTCCAACAATCAAAATCACACACGTCACTGAGATGAGATGTTCTAAAAAAGAACAAAAATAAAATACGGTGTAATATTTGAAAGTGCTTCCTGCCTCGAGGTGTATAATGCCTCCCAAAAACACGAAACATTTTTTCGTACTTTCTGTAACAGGTAATGTAAATTCTATATGACATATTAAATCTAAAACGAAACACATATTACGCTTGCTTTCATAGCCACTTACTCTGCATTTACCTTTCAATACAAGGTTTAATTTCGTCACGTATGTCTATATGCAAATAATGAACAAGAGAATGAAATCTAAGGACAATTTTGGAGGTAAATTTCCACTCATTCCTATCCACGACTCTAGACGGACGTGAGTGTTCAGCCTTACACCCTTAAACGTTAAATCTGCGGAAAGCGCCAAAACTGCCTATTGAATAGGAGAATGTTTGGGCCACAGAAAGTCCGGGCGCCCTCGAGAAAAGGGAAATCCCCTGCCCTTGACTGAATTCGGATCCATGATACTTTGCTTGTCCAATATTTACTAGGATGACGACGATGGTGATGATGATATGATGATGATGATGGCGGTGGTGGTGGTGGTGGTGGTGATGATAATGATAATAATAATGCTGTTAAACTATTCCATAGTGTGTGTTACAGCAAAAGTGAAATTAAGAAACCGGTAAGATATTGTAAAATGCAACACAGCAAGTTTGGCTTTCCTGATACGTGACAGGTAGAGAGATACCATCTACGGCCCGGTGTTCAGAGCGTATGGCATCACTGCAACACCACCACCAAGAGCTACTTAGCGGCGTGCCTCAAAACACTACAGCAGATGTTTCTGAACGGCTTGTATACTTTGAGCTTCTTCTTCTTGTATGCTGAGTGCGCTGCAAAAACTAATACGCCGTATACAAAAACACTAATCACCAACAAATGCACAAAGAGAGTTTTATCATCAATTTTAACACACTCCTACATGTTTCGACCCTGCTGGGTCATCTTCAGGGAGAACGATTTGTTATCGTTACACTAAGGTTGCACTTTATAGTTGAGTGAGAATGTGCCTCCAGTGCAAGCCGGGACTGCAGAGAGTTCACGCCTCCAAAAACAACGCAGTACACAGTCAACAGCACATTCTCACTCATCTATAAAGTGCAACCTTAGTGTAACGATAACAAAAAGTTCTCCATGAAGATGATCCAGCAGGGTCGAAACATGTAGAAGTGTGTTACGATTGATGATAAAACTCTCTTTGTGCATTTGTTGGTGATTAGTGTTTTTGTATAATATAGTGCACGGACATGGAACACATTAAATAATACGCCTTATGTTCGTACATTAATCCACGCACAGTGCTAAGTATGTGGATACAATATTCCTGCAAGCTTGAACAACGTGGCTCAACACGCACCAAGAGCCTGAAACTAGAAATGAGAGGAATCCAAATATGTAATGACTACAGAAGTTAAGAAATCCTCACTATGAAAAATACAGACAGTACAAAAAGTACAGTATTCATAACAGTATGTCTTTTCTATCATATGGACGTCTCCCAGTTTTTCTTTTGATGTCATATGGAGTGCTTTTAATTTTTTTTTTTTAATTTTTCGACAGTTATATATGAACATGGATGCTCCTTCGTCTATAAATTATCTAAATTCTTTCGACGTTCTTTAAAATTTAATAATTTTACGGGGTTTTATACTTAATCTTTCTAATACCGAAGCAATTTTACAATATGTGATTTATTTGACTTGCCATTTCGGGTTTAATACACAACTGGACATAATCTGACCTTTCTTGTGTCAAGTATTGGATTTATTGTAAAGTTTTCTGTGGAATATTTTGAGGTTTCCAGGTTCTTTCAAGTTTTCAGATTTTACATTAAGATTTACAAAGTCCGAAATGCAAAAATCGCTATTTTCCAATTTCAACATCATGAGTATTAACATTGTCTCTTTACTCATGCGCCACTCTGTATGCTAAAATAATATCAAGACATGTCCTGTAAAACGGTTCTTTGCACATTTGTGTACAAATGACGTAGTGTGCAAACCTTTTCCCTTTCTTCGCTGTCGGTGTACTCGCCCCAGTTTAAACATCGTTTAACTCGAACGGTACTTTCGCTCATAGAACGTGCTTCTAAACTCTAGCAGACCTATTGATCCATTACTACACAAGCCATGTGGTCTTTTTTCCGCCAAGTTCATAGGTCAAGCACACTCCACTGATTTATTGATTCTCTGTGTAACGACGTTTATTAAAATGCACTTTTCATGCAGGTAAAATGATAGTGCGTTTTGAAAAAGGGAAGG
>BLKM01000864.1:2162814-2165314 GCA_013340265.1 Coptotermes formosanus | reverse complement strand
GAAAAATACATAACTTTTACCTTAGAATTGCAAGGTTTATTTTAAGTGTTGTGAAAATATTGTGTTTCCATTGAACTGAATGTACATTAGTTCCTTTCTTAGGTCCTCTAAGAAATCTCGTTAGAAACAAATTGCTTTAAAGATGCAAGCAAGGCAATTAAGCAAGAGCAGAAAGAGATTCGTTGTCGCCCATTAATATAATTTACAACACACCTGAGATTTCTGTAATAACCAGGAACACAATATGTTAGTACAAAACAGACAGTTGAAAATATAAGTGACTGTCCTTCGTAAGTTTCTTTCTTATTGTTACAAAATAACTTCACCTCAAACTGAAGCTCATTTAAAAGTTCGCAAATTTTAAATGAGTTTCTTAATCTTAAAAAGCACTTTGTTTGCTGGAAGTATCAGCTCCTTCAAATTTCCAAATGTCCCACACATTGTAACTGTAATTCGCATGACTCTCACAATAAACACCAGTTATTTCTCTATACAACATTAACCGACATGTTTCTTACTGAAAATGCAGCGCGTCTGTTATGGAGTAGGAACTAAATATTTAAAAACAAATTAACTTATCTTTGCCTTTGTTTTAAACATTCCGCTGTGTTTTGATATAAGCAAATAGATGCCAGTAGTTTCAGATATTGCTATTATAGCGATTCGTTACAGGCTTAAAGGTCCGAGGATTAAATCCCTTTAGGGAGAAAATTTTCTATGACGTCCAGACCAGCTACTATGACCACCCAGCCCCTGTACAATGGGTACCGGTCAATGGGTAAAGCGGCCGGAGGTGGCGCTGACCCTCCATCTCCTTGCAGTACCGGCTTGTGAATAGCTTAGTTCTACACCTCCGCCTGCATCCTGTGTCTGCATAGGCACCTAACCGGGTGAATTTTAGAGCTCGGACGCAATCTGATGGCATCGAGCAAACGACGGATTTTAGTCTCCCCACTTGGCAACGTCCGCAGGTGGTACTAAAGGGATGTCGGGTTAGCTGGATACAAGATGTTACAGACTGGAGACCGTTCCGTGTTGCGAGCTATTAGCCGAATAAAAACACTGCTCTTCTTAGAATACTGGTAGTACACTATGACCGTGTCTAAAATAGGAAACCATAGGAAACCATGCAGATAGTTTTGGAATACTTCCGCTATCGTCGGACTCAGACTGAAGAAATTATATGAGAACGTAAGGACACAAGCACATGTTTTTAGAAAGAGAAGTGACACGCTGTTCTGACATTCCCTGCCCCTCATCTGTGAGTCGTATCACTCCAGCTACTCTCGTACGACAGGCTGCTCGCGCATCGGAGTGTCATAACTGCGATTTTGCTATGCCTTTGCTTACATCTATTACATTAATAAGCAGAATATTAAATTAACTTTATTAACTGACACAAATCTTCAGTTAATAAAGTTAATTTGATTTTGTACATATTTCTTATCACAGCTGTGAATACCTGATATTAGTTTATTCACACGTACTTCAGCCTCATGCTCCAGAGGACGCTACGATTTGGTCCCAGGGCAGTCCATGTCAGATTCGTGGGGAAAATGTTTATTAGTATCTACAAGTTTTATTCAAGTACTTCGGTTTTGTCTTGTCAGTACCATTCTCTTGTCAGTACTATTCTCTTGTCAGTACCATTCTACCACTGCTCTCCATATTGAGTTTAAACTTAATCCTGCTTCTGTCAAAAGGAGAAGCGGACAAAGACTGAGGACTTTCGAAAAAACTAATGCACTTTGTACATTGAGGGCGTTTCGACGGAAAATTGCTTTAACATTTCATGCTTTAGGGAGTTTCTAAAGTAATGATCCTCTGCCTAGTACAGTCACAAGAAGCATAAAATTGTGGACACTTGTTACATCAGTGTTAGAATGTATGTGTGTGTGTATATATATATATATGTGTGTGTGTGTGTGTGCGTGTATATATAATAGTAAAGTGCTATATTTGGAGCAAAGCTTTATATGGTGCTGAAACTTGGACATTTCGGAAAGGAGATCAGAAATAACTGGAAAGTTTGAAAATGTGGGGCCGGAGAAGGCTGGAGAAGATCTGTTGGACCGATCGCGTGACAAATGAAGAAGTATTACGTAGAATTAAGGAAAAGGGGAATATCCTACGTGCAATAAAAATGAGGACGGCTAACCGGATTGGTAACATCTTGCGTAGGAACTGCCTTTTAAAACACGCTATTCAAGGAAAGGTAGAGGGAAGAATAGGAGTGCCAGGAAGGTGAGGAAGAAGATGTAAGAGGCTACCGGATGACTTAAAAGCAGAAGAAAATTCTGCAAATTGAAAAGGGATCATTACATCGCACTCTGTGGAGAACTCGCTTTGGAAGGGAGTATGTACCTGTTGTAAGACAGACTATAGGTTGATTGAATAAATAAATACATATGTGTGTATACATACATACATACATACATACATACATACAGACATATATAATACATACATAATACATACATTCATAATACATACATACATA